>JANAVB010002600.1:9836827-10118859 GCA_029216955.1 Iris pallida | reverse complement strand
CGAAGGAGATCTCTAACACAATCCCCGAGATCCAGAAAATGCCACGTAGCCTTGACAGTGGACATTCGTATATGGCTCAAGCAGACGCTTCCCCATGCGGCTCAAGAGGACCATCTCCATGCGTCTCAAGCAGAGGCCACCCCATGCGGCTCGCAAGGATCATCTCCATACGGCTTATTACCCATTATATGGCCCAGATTATCATGTGGTTCGAAGGTTCGGAGGCCACTCCCCAAGCAGCCCTGGCACGTGGCCAGTCTTATGCGGCTCAATCCTTATGCGGCTCAATCCCCATGCGGCTCAGATCCCCTCAGTGACTCCCAGGACAGTGTCATAAAGCCAATCAATTTCCCAGATTTACTGCAATCAAAGACTGGATCAAATCCCAATAATCTGGGACACGTGGCAGAAGAATGAATTAAACTTATTCATTCAGATTCGCAAACATCGACAAATCATCATTACGGAGATTTATTCCAATCAGCATTAATTACTGATAGGATTTGGTGCAATCTACACTGAATGGCCCAGATTCATCACACTCAAGATTAATGGCCCAGATTGATCAATCAACAGGCCGTCGCCACTCTAAGGGGCAATCATTGCAAATCCTAATGATTGTATTCTTTTTTAAATAGCAAGGTGCCATTTCCTTGTAAAAGACCCCTTTTCGAGATCAGAGAGCATTAGAAGACATGGAGAAAAGAAGCAGAGAGAGGGTAAAGAGAGCATTTCTTCAACGCCAAGCAATCTTTTGGAGCCAAGGCTGCATACCGATCGTCCAAGGAGTAAGACAGAGCTGCCGTCGCTTTCCCGAGCCTCTATCGTCACCCCAGAATCTAAAATAAACAATTATACTTAGATTGCTGTACCTAGGCTTGCGTCCCTAGGCTTTCTTTGTACAAGCGAGTTTGTAACGTGAAGTAAAAGTCCAGTCCTCCGATAATTGTTCTGCTCTTTTATATTTTATGGCAAACAGGCTTGAACTGAGCCGATTTCATCTTTATATGATGAACGTCTTTCTTCTATAGTAGACATCTTTTTGATTCCTTTTAGAAGTTTTCTCCTTGCACCATGTTGGCCTTGGCCATCTGCTTGGACAAAGTGTCTACTTTGAGTTGAGCCCTTTCCTCGTCTTTAACATGAATCCAAGGCAAGAGGCGCTCAAGATCTACCATAATCGTCTTGCGGTGCATGTCTGCGATGAAGTTGCTCCACCCATGTGAGAACTTGACGACCATACCCTACGATGAAAGCATCGACCAAGGGCATGCCGTCATCCTCAAGTTTTTGACGTAACCTGAGAATTCTTTGACTTGAGGCAACATCGACTTGTCGTCCTCAAATCACATCCTCTATACCTTTTTGGTCACATGGATCTTGTTCCTATTCTCATCTGCCATATAGAAGTTGTAACCACCAGTTTTCTAAAATAAGGGTAATTTTGAACTTTTGTAAGAATTTATTATTAATATTAATAATAATGATTTATGGTGAATTTTAATTAATTTAAAACTATTTAAATTAGTGTATTATGATTTTGATGTTTTTTCTAGTGTAACCTTAGAACTGTTTAGCCTAGAGACTAAACCATGACCTTGGAGGCCTAACCCATGTGATTAGATTAGCTATTTACCACTTTTGTCATGACCCGCACCCATTTTCCGGATACAAGACGTATCCAAGCCCAGCCTACGCCGCATGTCAGCAGTATACATTGTCTAATACACAATCACAGCAATCTAGAATCTCATGGTAACATATCTCATCCACAGAATAATCGAATCACAATCAAGATCAATGAATAAGACATGGAGCTAAACATAATGAATATAAACTGAAAATATCTAAGAATCAAATGTTACGTCCGGTGGACACAAATCTACTACCAATAGACGGAGAGAGATAAATACATGAAAAATATACTATCTGAATACAACCTGCTAACCAAGTAACCTCAACTGCAAGGCACCGCGATCTGATTCTAACTCAAGCCTCTCGTATGCTCCTGACTCAAACTCGGCTATCCTGAAGAGCATCAGGTCCTCAGAGGACTAGCAAGATACATAAAAAGCCTTTCTAACAGATTATCATGCATGGAGAAAATCCAGAATAAACAAGTTAAACTAAGCAATGAATAAAATACGAATCTGTACACTGACTACACATAAATGAACTGCTGGAGAAGAACAAGAGAACATCTATCACAATGTCAAAGGATAACAAATCGAATACTCAAACCCTCGCCGCTAGTGTAGACTCGTAGGTTTGATCAAACTAGCCCTTGCCCCTAGTGTGGACTCGCAGGCTAGTATCACCCCTCGCCCTAGTGTGGACTCACAGGTGTGAACCATATACTACTAACCCTCGTCCCTAGTTGGACTCACAGGTTACCATTGTAGGCCTCAAAAATGAAAGTCACGCTGAGTTGATCAGAACAAGTCACGCAGAGTGATCCAAGAAGCAGCACAAAAGATACGCTAAGTTCTGCTGGCCATCTCCTTTAGAAGTCACGCAGAGACAGCTCAGCCATACGTCAGAATCATAATGACTGACAACACAACAGTCGAGAAACGTCTCCTCGTATGCCACGTATGTACAGAATTCGAGAGATCATCGCCGTCTTTTGCGTGATTTTCGAAATCTTCATTAGCAAGACTCCTCTTCACCAAGTTGGCATGACTTTGGGTCTTATCTTCATTTAATGCGGCTGACAATATAATCAATGTCAGAGATTTTGTCAGACGAAGCGTGCCAAATCAAGACAGCTGGCGGTTTGCGTGGATTCTGAACCTTCTCCTTCCTCAAGTTTGCGTGGATTTTTTTTATTCTTCTCAAAGCCTGCGTGAATTCTGAAGTATTCTTCTTCAAAGCTTGCGTGGATTTTGCCTTCAACGAGTCTGCGTCAACGAAACTGTGGATTTTTGCCTTCAGCAAGACAGCGTATTTTATTTCAACTGGAGTACGTGGCAGCCATGCCACCGATCTCTCTCTCGCATGCCCAGTAACTTGCACACGACTCATGCACTAATGCCATGTGTCCAACAGTTACGGGCCACATCCAGTAACTACTCACTAACCCTGCGTGTATTTAGAGTCTGCGTGACTTTTCAAATGCACTAGTGGTGAGGTAGTTATCTTTTCAATTACTGTTTTGACTCTATAAATAGAGTTCTTTTTTTTTCATTGTACAGATACATTGATATATACTGTCAAAATTTTGAGAGCTTTTCTTCTTCGCATAGTCCAAGGGATAAAGCGATCGTCTTCTAGATCAGATTCCTACAGTTGTAATTTTCCCAGATACACAACAAATAAAGAGAATTTCTTTATGGAAAACAAATTGGCGACTCTGCTGGGGAAAACCATCTCCTCTTCTGAGATGGTAACAACTCAATGCGACACTTCGTCTATCGGCTCGACGAAGAAGGTGATGACGATCAAATTCGATCAACTCGCCTATGAAGAAATGCAGCGGGCTAAGGGTGGCAAGCCCATTCAGCCTCCATTATCACTGCCAAGTCAAAGGGACACTCTGTCTATGTCCCTAAGAATCAGTTGGCAGTCAATGGTGAAGTCTCTACCACAGTGTCTACTCCTAACTGGTAAGAACTCCACTGCAAGCACGCACACTCTTGTGCGCTCGAAGATGACAGTAACTAAAGTCACGTTGACGTACTGGCTCCTTAGCCGAATCTGTTCCAGCGTGCAAATCAATTCTAAAAGTCACGCTGACAGTACTGGCTCTTTAGCCGAATCTGTTCCAGTGTGCAAATTCAATTCTAAAAGTCACGCTGACAGTACTGGCTCTTTAGCCAAATCTGTTCCAGTGTGCAAATTCAACTCTAAAAGTCACGCTGATATACTGGCTCCTTAGCCAAATCTATTCCAGTGTGCAATCCCTATTCAAAAGTCACACTGACTATTGGCTCCTTAGCCAAATCTGTTCCAGCGTGTAATTCTAAAATCAAAAGTCACGCTAACAGCTCTGGTTCTTTAACTAAGTCTGTTTCAGCGTGTATTTCATCAGAGAAGAATAACTCCTTAGTTATCTCTTCTTCTTCACCGAGTTCTACTAGAACTGGGGGTAGTTTTCCACACAAAGTCCCTTCGAAAAGGAACAACTCTTTAGTTGTTTCTCTTCGCTGTATTTTTACTCCAGGAACAGCTTTGACTGATACTTTTGTTAGTCAAAGAAAAGGAGATGGTCTTTTGACTACTCTTCCTTCTGGACATTCTATGTCTCAACATCTGAATGAGTCTAAGAAAAAAACATTCCTTAATGTCTTCTTCTTTGATTTCTTCAAATTGGGCATAGAATCTGTCCATTAAAGAGGGTCTGTTACCAACTCCTAATCAAGGGAGTGGTTTAATTCTTCTTTTTCTGCAAATATCCAGATCAATAGAGGAAAACTCTATGTTTCCAAAATTAATATGTTACCTTCCACTGATTTAAGAACAAAACTCAGCACTTCTGGTGTTAAGAAACCATACCAATTGGATATGAAGATAAAGATCCAGATGCAGAGTATGCAAAATTATGGCTCACATTAATCACTCTTTGTATAATCAAGAGCCATCAAGACCCAAGAACAGGAAGTATATTCCTCAATCTTCACAAACAGATTTACGGGAATATCTTCAACAGAAGAGAAGGAGTAATTCTATATCAAAGGAACATGCTGAATGTGACTTCTATCCAAGAGTCATAATTTAGTGCAGATGTGAATCAATAGTTCAAGACCATGGTGATCATGCTGAATGTGACTTCCAGCCAGAGTCACAATGCAATGCATATGTCAAAATAAACGACAGTCTGTCTTTAATAGGATTCAGTATGAACCTATGCCTGATGAAGAGGAGCCTTTGTTTGCCTCTGTCAATATGACTTCTCGGGACACCGGGGGTAGAGTTGATAGTCCAGATGGAGTATATAAAAACACCAGAGCAAGAGTCCTGGCTTCTAGTCAAAGAAATTTGATCCCTGAAATTGACTCTGAATTTCTTGGAGAATCTAACTTCCCACCTCTTCCTACTGGGGGTAATTCTCCTATAGTTGACTTTGATACACGAAGCAAAGATTCAGAGCATACAACATCTACTAGTTCATCAATAATCCCTCATACAGTCACGACTTACATGGTTGATGGGAATACTGATGAACCCTCTTCTTCTCTGACTCCTCAAGATCAAAGAATTGCTTCTTTGGAACAGCAAATGAAGTCTATGATTGACACAATGAAGTCAATGTATGAACTCATGACAGCTCAGTTGCAAAATCGACAGACTGTATCAGATGCCATACCAGTTGATACTGATATAAGTCCAGTACAAGTTCCTCCAGCAGTACAATCCAATACTCCTGGACCTGCTCAACCAAATCCTAGTCTCTCTGGAGCTGGGGGTAGTGCTTACAATGCGTTCCTCCTCCTAACTACTCTCTACAAGCCACAACTCCACAATCTTCGGGAGTTGTCTCTGAAGAATTGAAAAATCTCAAAACTCAATTCGAGGCATTCAAACAGAAGGATGGTTTACAAAGATTAGGCATCAAGCAGCCTTATCCGATAGAATGGAAGCAAGTATCATATCCTCCTAAATACAAGCCTCCTACTATCTCATTCTATGATGGAACCACTTCTCCAAGTCAGTTTATCAATCACTTTGAAGTGATGACTGATCAACTACAACCAAGTGATGCCCTCCTTACTCGGGTATTATTGGATGTCTCAAGGGAACGGCTTATGAATGGTATAGAAGTCTCCCAGATGGGAGTATTACCTCATTCGCTGGTTTCAAATAGATGTTTCTTGAAAGGTTCTATGAAGGGCTTAATGACATGACTATGTCTGCTCTTATTAGAATCAAGCAGAAAAATAATGAATCTACAGAGGAATACATTGAACGGTTTTGAAGAGAAGCTCTGAAGATGCCTCTTGGAACTCCTGATGCTGTCACCATTGACACGTGCAAATCAAACTTGTTGCCAATCATCAGTATGTGGACAGGGTCCACTCAATTTCAAGATTGGCCTTCCTTCATAGTCAGTGCTAAAGCTTCAGAAATCAGTGCTGAAACCTTCAAAGGTTTAGGAGTGCAGATGACTCCTAAAGAAACAGGACAAGGGGCTAACAATAAAATAATGCTCGTAAAGGAAAAAAAACTCTAGAAGTTAATCTTCAGAGCAAAGATGCATTGAATGTTCAAACTCCTGCCTCTACAACTCAACAATCAAGAACACCTCGCCCCAGGGAAGAATATTCTTTTGATGACGACGATGTCCTTGGTATCTTTGAATGTCTGCTGAAAGGTAATAAAATACAATTACCAGAGATCAAGAAACCTGATGAAGCTGGTAAGACAGATCATCCTAAATACTGTCCATATCACAGAATGCTGGGTCATACAATTCGTACATGTTATGTATTGAAAGGAAAGATCCAAGAAATGATTAAATCTGGAGCTATCTCTCTTACTCCAAAAGAGAAGACCGTCACCTCCAACGTCGTCTCTATGCAATTTGGAAATTTCCCTCCTCAACTCCTTGAAAGTGGGATTATTCCTATTCCCAAGGCAACTCTTGACATAGTGAATCTTCCTCCTCCACAGTCTGAAGGATTAGTGCCAATCACTTTGGAAACAGGAGAAATCATGTGGATCCATCCTGATCTAGTGGCAGATTTTGAATCGCCTTCTCCTCAAAAGATTTCTTCTCAAAAATCTAAGAGGGCTGGAAAGATCAAGTCATGTCATATGACTTCTCTTGGGTCTACCTCTGACACAGAGCCAAAAGACAAAGAAGAAGCACTTGTTAGTGCTACTCGAACGGGGAAACCTTACCTAAAGGATTATTCTAAAAATCCTGAAGATCCTACTGATATCCCTTCAGACGCTAAAGATGCTCCTAATGTTCCTCCCGAGGAAGAACCATCTACTGAACCTGTTCCTCCCAAGCCTACGGCTCCGGAGAAAGGCAAACAACAGGCTCGGTTTGATAAGCCAATCAAGAAGTCTTCTCCTCTTAGACTTCAGAAGCCTTACAACTTCGACATTTTGGCTCAGCTTGCTAATACTCCCGCTAGAATATCCCTTTTTGAACTTCTACGTCTTTCCAAAGAGACTCGGGAGACGTTAAGTGAAGCACTTCTACAAGCTGACTCTTGTCTTGCACAATTGAAGAAGCCGGATGCGGAACCTGCCACTTGCTTACATTGCAACAGTGTACTGAAGATTATCCCAAATATCACCTTTACACAAGACGACATGTTACTGGAGGATAATCGACATGATCGACCTCTCTACTACACTGGTTATATTGATACGATAAAGATAGATCGTATTCTCATTGACCCAGGGTCTGCTATAAGCATAATGCCAAAGAGTTTGTTGGATGAACTAAAAATCCCTCTTCACAAACTCTCCAAGATGGTTACTACTATCTTGGGATTCAATCAAAGCCGAAGTGAGCCTTTGGGAAAGATTCATCTGAAGCTTCAGATAGGTGATTTCAGATCTAAAGTCACTTTCTATGTGATCGAGATCACGGGATCCTATAATCTTCTTCTGGGGAGGCCCTTTCTTCATGAAAATAATGTGGTGCCCTCTACTCTTCATCAATGTTTTAAGTACATTGATAGCAATGGAAGAGTACAAAAAAAAATTGCTGATATAAATCCCTTCCATGGGGTTGAAGCTTATTTCAATGATTCCCGAATGTATAAAGAAGAATATACAAGGATCATACAAGCTATGGAGAAAGAAGATACACAAAGTGAGACTTTAATAATCCCTGTTAAATGTCGAACTACTTAGCAACAATCTCCTAAACCCTCTGGAGAATATTCTTTTATCATTCCAGTGAGTGGACGGATCTCTCCGTTACCTCAGTCATCTACTCAGAATACACTGATCATTCCTATCAGTGGGCGTACTACAGTTCCTGTACCTTCACAAGATACTCTGCTAATTCCAGTTGGAGGGCGGACTACTCTTCCTACTCAAACTTCAAGGGAGCTCACCTCTTCGGAGCCATTTGTTATCGATCTTAATCGAAACAAAGCTTCTTTTTCTTCTCCCCCTTTAGTCATTGACTTGGCTAAAATCTCTAAGGCTCAGCCTTCTCCCAATGTAAATATTGCTGCTTTTACATTTAATGAAAAGTCTCCACCTTTGCAGTACGTTGATGTGTGTAATTATGTTCATAGTTATTTACATCTGTTAGATAACTTGAACACAATAACCATAGGAGTTGTACAGACTGTTCATACAGATGTATCTCTAGAACCTGTATAATCTTCATACTTTCTAGTTCCTAGCAGAAAGCCAGGAGACATTCCAATATTCTTCTACAAAGGGCTTCAAAATCCTTCTGATCTTGAAGATGATGACAAAAATGATGATACTGGAAGACTACAACTACGTCATTATAGTCAGCAATCTAGAGACATCATCAAAAATATGGGCTATGACTTCAGGACTGGCCTTAATAATGGAAAAGGAAGAAAAATGCCTGTCCGGATTCCTCCTTTAAAATATGGAAGGACGAAATGCGGATTGGGTTATACTGCTCCCACTCCTTTCATCAATATTATCCATGAAGATCTTGAGTCTGACGAAGATAAGAGATCTGATTCTTCTAGTACCACTTCTTGGGATTCCGATACGAGTATCGGTGACTTCTATTGCAACCTTCTATCTTCTAACATGGTTTCCATTGACCATTCTGAAGAAAGTGATGAAGACGAAGAAGAGTTTGAAATCTCACCTGAATCAGAACAGTGGGCCCAAAGATTAGATAATCAATGGAAGTTCCGTTTCGAGCAAAAAGAACCTCCGACTGAAGATAAACTTGTTCAAATAGATGTTGGTGAAGAGGGGTCTCCCAAACCAATATTCATCAGTGAAAGTCTTTCAGAAACTGATAAGAAAGACATGATCAAACTCATTCGTGATTACATCGATGTCTTTGCTTGGAGTTATGAAGATATGCCAGGGCTTGATCCTTAAATTGCAACTCACAAGCTCAACATCTTGCCGAATGCTAAACCGGTCAAACAACAACAGCGACGATTTTGTCCGGACATCATGGATGCAATTGAAGCTGAAGTCAATAAACTCATTACATCTGGGTTTATTAGAGAGGAACAACATCCCGATTGGGTGGCTAATATTGTTCCTGTTCTTAAAAAGACTGGCAAGATCAGAGTATGCATAGACTTTCGCGATCTCAATGCGGCATGTCCTAAAGACGAATTCTCTCTACCAATCACTGATGTCATGGTTGATAATACCTGTGGATTCGAACGAATGTCATTCATGGACGGGTATTCTGGGTATAATCAGATCAAAATGTTTCCAGAAGACGAGAAACATACTTCTTTCAGAACGCCGATTGGTACATACTGTTATACAGTTATGCCATTCGGTCTCAAGAATACAGGAGCAACTTATCAACGAGCTATGAGTACTGTATTCCGTGAACATTTGCGAAAAATAGTCGAATGCTATGTTGATGATATTGCAGTCAAAAGTCGACAAAAGGAGGATCATATCCAAGATTTGAAGACTATATTTGATCTAATGTGTAAGCATCAATTAAAGATGAACCCTACTAAGTCCTTCTTAGGCGTCTCTAGTGGTAAATTTCTCGGCTTCGTCATTACCTCTAAAGGTATACACGTGGATCCCGAGAAGATCAAAGCCATCCAAGAGATGCGTCCTCCACGCACCTTAAAAGAGCTACGAGGATTTCAAGGAAGAATTGCTTATATCAGGAGATTTATCTCTAATTTATCAGGACGCTGCAGACCATTCAACAAACTTATGAAGAAAGGTGTCTCTTTTGTCTGGAATGATAAATATCAGAAAGCATTCGATGATATAAAACAATATCTGATGAGCCCTCCAGTATTGGTACCTCCCGTCTCAGGAATACCGTTCCTCCTCTATACTCGAGCAATGAGTCATTCATTGGGTGCATTACTCGCTCAAAAGAATCAAAATGGCCATGAACAGGCCATTTATTATCTCAGCCGTACTATGACCGGAGCTGAACCTCGATATTCACCAGTTGAAAAGGAATGTCTAGCCTTGATGTTTGCTGTCCAAAAGACACGTCATTATATCATTGGCCAGACTATTCATGTCATCTCCAGGATCAATCCTATACGGATCATGATAAAGAAACCCAGTGTTTTGAATTCTCGATTGGCTAACTGGGAAATCCTACTTGTTCAGTATGATATGCACTATATTCCTCAGAAATCAGTCAAGGGACAAGCTTTAGCTGATTTTCTGGCTGCTCACTCAATTCCAGAAAATTCAAAACTCTATGATGAAATCCCAGATGAAGTCCTAGATTCAAATCAAATTGCTGAAGAAGATCCTACTTGGCGTCTATTCTTTGATGGAGCGTCAAGAATTGGTCCTAATAGCGATATTGTTGCTGGAGTTGGAATTGTTCTTGTATCGCCAGAAGGTCTTGCCATCCAAAGAGCTTATTCTCTCGATCAACCGTGTTCAAACAATGTAGCTGAGTACAACGCATTACTTATTGGTCTTCAACTCGCTAAACATCTGAATATTCAACATTTGGAGGCGTATGGAGACTCTAAACTTATTGTCAATCAGATCAGGGGTACTTATGAAGTTTGCCATCAAGATCTGGTTCCTTATCATAGAGTGGCCATATCTATGGCCTCATCATTTAAGGAATTCTTCATTGAACATGTTAGGCGAGCATGTAACACAGAAGCTGATGCCCTTGCTAATCTTGCAGCGGTGCTGGCTATCCCAATCAGACGACAACAAATGATCGTTGTTCGTAATCGAGAATTATTTTATCTTGAAAATAACCAGACTCTAGGACTTCTAGTTGACATTGAAGAATCAACATCTCATGACGTCAACACAATAAAAGGATTTGGATTTAGTCATAAATCGATATTATCTTCATCCGATTCCAGCATGGAATTCATCTTCAGTAACTCGACTGAGAATCAGAATACGGATATAGATTGGAGACTTCCTTTCTTAGATCTTGTATTGTATGATATTCTTCCGGATGATCCGAGTGAGGCAGCATCTATCAGACGACGATCACTCAGATTCTATTATAATCATACAACAAAGACCTTATATCGTCGAGCTTATGATGGTTTACTCCTTCGGTGCATTGCCGGTGATGAAGCCCAACAAGTTATTCGTGAAGCACATGATGGAATTTGTGGAGCGCATCAACCTGGGCCAAAACTTCAAGACCGTATTCGACGGATGGGATATTATTGGCCAACTATGGTATCAGATACCATTGAATATGCAAGGAAATGCAAAGCTTGCCAAATCCATGCAGATTTTATACATCAACCTTCGGAATTTCTACATCCGACGGCAGCATCATGGCCCTTCGAAGCTTGGGGCATGGACATTGTCGGCCCGATCAATCCACCGTCATCTAAAGGTCATCGGTTCATTCTCGTAATAATCGATTACTTCTCAAAATGGGCCGAAGCTATTCCTTTATCTGAAGTTAAGACGTCTAATGTCATCAGCTTTATTAAGCACCACGTCATCTACAGATTTGGTGTTCCTCGACGCATTGTTCATGATAATGGACCACAGTTCGTCAGCCAGAAATTTACTTGGTTCTGTGACGATAACTGGATCAATAATGTTGCTTCTACCGCATATAATCCAGCAGCTAACGGATTGGCAGAAGCTTTCAACAAGACTATCATCAAACTCCTAAAGAAGTTTGTCTCCACTAACAAACGTAATTGGAGTGACAAGCTCGGGGAATGCTTGTGGGCTTATCGCACTACAGTCCGTAATGCTACTAAGTGTACACCTTTCTCTCTGGTGTACGGATCTGAGGCTGTTCTCCTATTAGAGATTCAAATTCCTTCTTTAAGGATAGCAATCGCTAATGAACTCACTGCCGAAAATAATGATCGTCTTCGACTTCAAGAATTGGAGGCTCTGGATGAAAAACGGTTATCTGCTCAACAGAATATTGAAATCTATCAAGCTAGAATTTCAAGGGCTGTTAACAAGAAAGTCAGAATTCGAACATTTCAGAAAGGAGAACTTGTGCTTACTGTCAGACGCCCGATGACTATGACACACATGAATAAGGGCAAGTTTGATGCAAAATAGGAAGGTCCATTCATTGTCAATAAGATCTTTTCTAATAGGGCTTATCAACTCACTACTCTAGATGGTAAAGCCACTATGATGCCCATCAACGGCAAATTCTTGAAGAAGTACTACGTCTGATATTTCTATCAAGATTGTCCTCCCATCACTCTCCAGCTGTTTCATTGTTCTTTTCGAAGAATCATTCTGATATCTATTATCCCCAGTGGAGATAGGTATTCTACTTTGTATCGTTTTCTCAACAAATTTGATATCCAGAAAATTATGTCCACATTACCTCTGAATTTTCTATCTCAATATCATATTTATGAAAATGATATTTAGTCTTTCTGATTTTTGAGTCAAAAGATCAATGAATAAAGGCAAATATAAAGTGGGAAGGATATATCGTAAACAAAGTTTCCTTAAACGGAGTTTATTTGAGACAAATCCCTCAAGAAAAAAAAAGAGTACATCATTATGGAAGATCACTATGATCCCTTTCATATTTGGGACGAGGACCACATACATAATCAGCAAAAGAATTGAATACATCTTTTCCTGACCGCACCATGAATTGGACGCAATCAGTCTCGGAGAACGAAGAGTCATTATGACATTTAATAAGTTCATTTGGATGTTTTCAAAGAACTTCGAAGTCTGTTCGACTTCCGAAAATTTTTGGAGTCATCTCAGCGTGACTTTAACTCATTTCATCATCTCTATTTCAAAGTATTTCGAAAATATTTTATTATTTTCCGAAAACTTTGAAGGGGGTTTTGTAGGCCTCAAAAATGAAAGTCACGCTGAGTTGATCAGAATAAGTCACGTAGAGTGATCCAAGAAGCAGCCAAAAGATACGCTAAGTTCTGCCTGGCAATCTCCTTTAGAAGTCACACAGAGACAGCTCAGCCATACGTCAGAATCATAATGACTGACAACACAACAGTCGAGAAACGTCTCCTCGTATGCCACGTATGTACAGAATTCGAGAGATCATCGTCGTCTTTTGCGTGATTTTCGAAATCTTCCTTAGCAAGACTCACTCTTCACCAAGTTGGCATGACTTTGGGTCTTATCTTCATTTAATGCGGCTGACAATATAATCAATGTCAGAGATTTTGTGTCAGACGAAGCGTGCCAAATCAAGACAGCTGGCGGTTTGCGTGGATTCTGAACCTTCTCCTTCCTCAAGTTTGCGTGGATTTTTGAGTTATTCTTCTCAAAGCCTGCGTGAATTCTGAAGTATTCTTCTTCAAAGCTTGCGTGGATTTTGCCTTCAACGAGTCTGCGTCAACGAAACTGCGTGGATTTTTTGCCTTCAGCAAGACAGCGTGGATTTCATTTCAACTGGAGTACGTGGCAGCCATGCCACCGATCTCTCTCTCGCATGCCCAGTAACTTGCACACGACTCATGCACTAATGCCATGTATCCAACAGTTACGGGCCACGTCCAGTAACTACTCACTAACCTTGCGTGTATTTAGAGTCTGCGTGACTTTTCAAATGCACTAGTGGTGAGGTAGTTATCTTTTCAATTACTGTTTTGACTCTATAAATAGAGTTCTTTTTTTTTCATTGTACAGATACATTGATATCTACTGTCAAAATTTTGAGAGCTTTTCTTCTTCGCATAGTCCAATGGATAAAGCGATCGTCTTCTAGATCGGATTCCTACAGTTGTAATTTTCCCAGATACACAACAAATAAAGAGAATTTCTTTATGGAAAACAACCATCACCCTCGCCCCTAGTGTGGACTCGCAGGTGTGGACCAATAACTACTAACCCTCTCCCCTAGTATGGACTAGCATGTTAGCATTCAAGATTTCAAGACAAGGAGGTAAAGCAGTCCAGTTGATGACTTCTCAACCATGACACGACTCAATCAAGGCACAAGTGAACACGACCAATAAGATACAAGACTAGCTGTGAACAAGGGCTATGTAACAATGAAAATAAAATACTAATATGATATGAAAAGTATACGTCGACGATAATGAGAAAAACTGAATAACTGAATATTGAAAGAGAGTGCATATAAATAAAGCTGTGTAGAAAGGCAAGGTATACTTGCCTTTGGTCCTGAGCTGCTGTCACGGATTACAACCCATATGGAGATCCAACTAACCTATTTGTGGATTTCATGGAATCAATACAAAAGGTTTAAGAGTACAAACTAGCTTATCTATTTAATTCATGAGGTTTCTAGGTCATTCCTATGTTAACTAACTTACTAGATATAGCTTAAAGGTAAACATCAATCCCCTAAATCTTTTATTAGGCTTCCAAGTTAGTCCTACTTTATTATCCTACTATGTATGCCTTAAACCATTTCTACTAAGCTATAAGGCTTCACTAATACTCTGCAAGACTCTTACTCATGACCATCCTAGAGTTAGTCCCAGGCCCGTACAGTAATATCAAACTGATATATAAGGGAGGACACCCATATGTCAGTTTCAGCAGGATACATAAAAAATCCATGTGTTAGTATCATCTGAATTCCAGAAATTCATATGTCATTATCCATATGATACAAGGGAATCCATCATAGCAGCATCTAGTTGGTAATCGGACAGGACATGTATAGGACCAAAGTACTGAACAGAAACCTTTCCCTTACTGGACTGAAACAATTAACTGCAAGAGACCAACATATCTTTGTTGTCCTACACTTTGGTGTATAGATTCATACAATTAGAAACTTGGATATTCATCTAAACCTTTGACTGATATCCCACTTTTCTGGATCCATACCCCCACATGCTCAATGAGTATAATGGATATAAAAAAGGGTCTCTATAACAGATGATTGTCTTGGTTTGTAGTGTATCCCCTGGGTCCTGCAATGTTACTGCCCTGTGAACTTAACAGATTGTTATTTCTATCTGGCATACCCTGTTCTACTGGTACCACCTGAGGCAATAGGTCACCCTTCAGTCCATAAACAATTAAATCAGTTCCCTTTTTGAAACTGATAAAGCCAAGTCAATAACTGATGTTATAAATTAGTTTGCACTAGTGCATAGATTAGTTTAAAGTTGATCCATACATCATTCATTAGCCTATTATCTATCCTACAGGAACAATAGCCTTCCTAGGACTGCTACTGAAACCTGTATGCATATCCTAGTTCAGGACATATGCATGTATATACCAGACAACCCACTGTCCTTTAGGACCAAATACCTCGGTTTAGCCTTTCTCTGCCACTCCCTGGTTAATATCTGATACACATGTCGTCAACTGGATAACTGATACATCCCCAGTGTATATCCATATGTTTGTGACTACCTAGGATATCCTCCTAAGCATGTCAGGGCCTGGGCTGTTAACTCAGCAACAAGATCGAGTCTCAAGCCCTGGGGTGATCCTCGGGTAATTTAGTAACCTCTATTGTCCTGATACCACTCCTTAGTTATCTGCACTCTGGTTACTCATGTAACTCAGTAACCCACACTCTGCTGCTATTCAAACCCCCACCCTTGTTATTGATTTGAGGTCCTGGCATTTCCTGCCTATGGGGTCATCTCAGTCTACATCAACTGACCCCTATGGTTGGCTTCCTAGTTCAACAGGTTCTTTATAGGTCATCCTCCCTATACCTAGGTAGCTGCTTGGGTTGCTACTTCATCTTCTGCTTCACATAGCCAGCTGGTCCCATCCCTTACTGTCAAATACATACTTGATACAAAGGTACTACTTCTGACACCATGGATACTTGCTACCCTATGCTTAACTAGCACCTATAGTTAATTACCTATGCCAACATAACTTTTTTAAGTAAATGAGCCACTCATTTTAATCTAGTGGACATCACTCAACATGTACCAAAGATACCTGGTCAAGCATTATCTGGTACAAGGCCATATGCCTTGGACAGGTGGGTACATAAGTTTATAGCTACTCTAGTCTGTACCAGGTGTACAGGCCCCCTTCCTCCCATTTGTTTGAATTGTTCATGATAAATCCTAAACCCTCTGCTAAAAAGTGGTGTGCCTGTACCTACAGTAATGCTAATAGATACTTAAACTCTCTATAGGATACTCCTATACTGGTGCTTACCTGCTGTCAAGGACACTTCCTTGTCAACATCATGGATGCAAGGAAGTCTAACATCTAAGGAACTCACAGGTTCACACCTAAAGGACACAGGGGACATTTGAATAGGCAATACCGTGCCTGTACCAATAGGGTTTGCTAATATCAGGATTGGGAATTCCTTCAAAAAGTTTAATATATGCGTTGAAATATTAAATCTGGTACTTATAATTCCTCGATCCCAAGTGTCAAATCTGACACCAACTGGCCTCTTCCCTAATCCCTACATCTTCTACCTGTCAACCAATCCTCTATTGTACTATGTACATCAATGTTGCAGCATCTATATATAATCCTAGGTTCTCCACCTTGATCCTTCAGATACTAGAAGAATTCATCGGTTAACATCAAATCTGTGTACAATGGAAGATACACATATCAATGCTTAATGGATAACAAGGAAAGGTTAGTAGCAGTATGCATGTCAATGGCATACAAGATGACTTCCAATTCCAGCACCTCCACACATCCTATTGGTTCCTTTCCTAATCAGGAATTACTTCGAACACCAATGGATCTAATATAGGCTCGGGTTAACTTAATAGTAGAAGAAATACTAAAGCTACTGCAAAAAATTACCTGTTGAAGAACTCGACGTTTCCTCTCCACAGATTCCCTGAATCGATCTTGGCTGGAGGAATGACAGAGAGCAGAGAGTTCTAGGGTTTACCAAGAGACAAGGGATCGACTGCCCCTTAATTAAATACTGGAGCTGAGGCTATGATCGAATCCCCCAGGGATTAAGGAAGATTAGTCTGAGTTTAAATTCAACTCGTCGCCAACAGGATTTGAATCAATTTCGATTCTTATCCAGTTCTTGGCCATTTGAATTTGAAAGAAAGGATTTGCTATTTAACCCCTTCTAAAACCCAATTTCATAAATACCCATATTCATTTGATATTTACCTAAAGTTTAAAAGTAACCTTTGTGTATGCATTTGGGTCCCTGTCAATACATTTATTCCCATTGACCCTCTATTGATATTTAATATAAAACAAAAAGGATATAAACATAACAAATAGCATGGTATAAACTTAATAATTAAATAAATAAATAATTAATTGGTCAAGGGGTTGACAACTTTTTAGGCTAAAGGTATTTTGCTCATTTTGTGACTTTTGAATTATTTAGGATTTTGATTAATTGGTAAATTTTAGATTATTTTAATAATATTTAAATTGATGTATTATAATTTTTGTCATTTTTATATTTTAATATTTTAGGAATTTTTATTTTTTTAAAATTTATTTTATGGGATTTGTTAAGTCGGATTCGATTTTCATCTCGTTCCGACTTGTGTTAGTGACCCGGATAGCTTAGACTCTAAATGGGATCCCAAGATTAGTTAGTCATGGTCTACAAACCTCACTAATTAAGTTAGTAAGTTTAGACTAATCCCACTTGTTAGATTTGTTAAGTTAGAGGCTTAAACTTAACCCTTTTGATCCCAAACTTGAACCTAACTTAAAATTAACCAAGGGGGATTCGCAGGGACCTTAATGGGCTTTCCTCCAAGGCAATGATGGCAGCAACTATAGGTAGGTTATCCACCATTTATTTCATTTTATTCTATCTTTCCTCTTTTCCTTCACAAAGTGTTCTTCCCCAAATTAGAGAGCTTTCCTCCTTGATTTCATCTCTAAATCCTTACATCCCTTCATCAAAACTTCCATCCAACCTTCTCATACTACCAAAGGAGGGTACTAGCAAATATTTGGAGCAAAGTGCAAGGAGGAGTGTCCATTTTGGAAGGATCTTCGTATCAGAGCCGTGTCTTTGAGAGTATCGTTGGGATTCCACTTCCAATAGGTAAAACCAACCCTCTAAATTATTTTTCTTTGCATATTTGTTTGTTTTGAATCCATAGGATCTATTCCCATGCATGTAGCCCTTTAGATTCAATTTTGAGGCCATTTGGAGCTCTCTAAAGCAAGTTAGAATTGTGTCATGTGTCCTACTTATTAGATCTCAAATTAGGATACCTCATGTGTTTGTTTTAATGTCTAATAGGTTTAATTATATTTTAATTTCAATTTTAGATATGTTTGAGGATGGATTGATGTTAGTTATGATAGTTAGAATGAGTTTCATTTGGATACTCATGGTTAGATCTAAGTGGTTTAGTCTACATGTCATATTTTTAGGCTCAACTTATCATTTTTGTGTCTCTTTATATAATGGATTATTTTGTATATATATAATAGGTATGTTAGATATATTTCATATAGATGTGTGTGGATATGTTGTTAGTGGTATGCTTATGTTAGAAGAGAGGCGAGTGTGGTTTGATGTGTGTCTTGAGTGGTGAGAAGAGTGAGATGTGTTTCTTTTGTCCAAACAACCCAAATTCGTCATAATATTCATCCACGTTTTTAGTAGCCATAGCAATTTAGAAATGTCATAACTTTTTGCTTAGAACTCCGATTAATCTCTCATTTCTTTAAAGAACAATATCGAAGTTAGATTTCCAAATATATATATATTAATAGGTCAAATATATTATAGAACTTTCTGTAGAACTGTTTGAGTATCAGCTGTATGAAATACGAACGTATTTTCGTGTTTTATTGATTTCGGGAGCTTCTAGACACGAAAATATTATCCGTTTGAAGTTTCGGAAAGATAATACGAAGGGCTACAACATACTTTACTTCTAGAATTTAGTGAAGGCCCAATTGGTACAGTATTGATTTTAAGTAGAAGAGTGACTATACGACATAGGTATTTTGTATAACCTATGAGCCTATGTAGTATAGATATTAAGTGAATGTAGGTATCATAGGTTGTCGAGTATATGTATGATACATATATATATATATATAGGTAATATTTGTTAGTATGAGTGTTAGTTAGATAGTAGAGGTTAGTATTTTGTTAGATATTTAATATGTTGTTAGATAGTTTGATGTTAGATATCTAGTATGATAGATATTGATATGTTAGTAGGTTATGTTAGTTTTAGATATTGGTATGTTAGCAAGTTAGTCTCTATAGGTTATATATTAGATATTAGTTAAGATGTTATGTTAGTACATTAGATAGTTAATTAGATATTTGAGGGATATCTTGGTATCTCATGATACCAAGTTAGTTTCTTAAGGTAAATATGAATTACCTTTACCTTCAAGATAAATGATTAGTTTACATTATAACCAAGGTATGGTATCAAGGTTCCAAGGTAAGGTATCAAGATATCAAGGTAAGATTAGGTTTACCCAAGTTAAGGTATTGGATTCCAACCAAGGTATTGGTATTGGAATGCCGATATAACCAAGGTTGATATGATATCCTAGTGTTAGTGGGTTAGTGTCTACGTGTTTGAGTTTGAGTAGATGATGTTAGATTGTGGAAGAGTTATATAGATAGGTATATATATTTTTCGATTATATAGTATCTATATATATTATGAGAGTATATAGATATAGGTTATGGTTCATATTGAGGATATGTATATACTTGATATATGAAATCTATTTGTATTTGTTAGGGTGGTACTATATCGGTAAAGATATATGTGGTATGTATATATATTAATATATTCTAAGTATGATAGATGTTGACCACTAATCTAAGTTTGACCAAAATCCTAGAAGCTTAACCTTAACTCCTAGATTGACCCAAGGTGGACCAGAGTTGACTTAGAGTTGACCAAGATTTGACTTTGACCTAGATTGACTTAGAAACATGTAGATTGTATTGTAAATATCTATTATTTCAAATTAAACTCTTTATAACATGTGTTGCTCTAATTAGGACTCTGTGACATCAGTTCGAACATCTATTCATATCAGTCATTCACGGTATCGGACGAGTACATTCTTTGATAGTTCTTTTATTTACTTGGTGATTACTGTATTTCAGTTCTAGTTAGTTCTATTTGATGTCTATTATGATTCTTGGCACGATGGTTCACGGATTGGTAATGTTATTGGATCATCAGTCATGAGATATTACCTTAACTCATTGCGATGGTATCGGATACTATTCCTGTCGATATTGTATAACATTGGATATTATTGGTATCGAATATTGTGCTCGTTGGTATTGGATAACACTAGATAAATATTGTTAACATTGGCAAGTAACGTGTCATGGTTGGATCTATCGTATCAGTCGGGGCGGGGGTAATACAATTTAGATATGTGATCAAGAATTATCAGCTAATAGTGTAAATTATTGGCTACTAGTTAAGCATACATTGCACGTATGTTTGAGGTAGCTTTCCTTAGTTTAAATTATTGAATATTTCAGGCCGATCACATATCCAACTGGTTTTCCAAAACAAATTGTCTATTATAGCTTTACACATTTAGTTCACCATTGTATTGTTCTACCTTGATATAGTAGTTGTTTTCCATTATTTGTTCTCACATATTTCTATCTTACCATGTTCATCAATATAAATGTCTATAACTGTTTTATAGTCCTTGTCATTTACTTGAAATTTCTAGATGAGATGTGCTCGTTCTATCCTGACTGGATATGTTGACAAATATTACAGATGTTATAGACGATTGTCCTACTTTTTACGGATCCTACGAAGGTGGTACGCATGAGCCTAAGGAGAATTTAGCTCAGTAGAGAGTGCCTAGTATAGTCTAGTATTTATAGTTTTCTGTTTGTATCGGATTATTCTGAATGTTAGTTGAGACTTTATATTCAGGATATGTATTTATTTGTGTTGGACACCTAAACTTGAGTGATGTGATAACTCTACTATTTATTCAGTTTTTTTTTATCTGATTCCATATCGTGCTCTATCTTCCTTAGACTTGTGATTAAGATTATATAGTTGAGAAGTCATATTATACCTCCGTGCGGAGATGACATGTTATATGATTCATATAGTTAGTTGATAGATATTTTAGATGACCTATACAGCGTTCTACCACCGACACTGCGACGTAGGTTGGACGTACCCACGTCTCGTGCCCCTAAACAGGGTGCGGGTCGTGACACATTTTTGTGGTGGCCCATGCAGGTCAGAGTCACAACTAGTACGATTTTATTGTAGTGCTCGACTTAGAGTGCTGCTACGAGCCTACTGCTAGGATATAGGATAGGCAGTATAAATAGTTACACAATCACATTTAGGTCTACTTGAGAAGATTCCTGGAATAACCCTTGAGGATCTCATTATGAACTATCTCGAAATTCGACACCGACAGTTTATCTCTACTTTTTCTTGTTCGTTGTTGAATTTGATTCTTGGTGTTCATTGTTGACTTGATTTTTACCAAGATAAATCTTATGGGATATGTTGCCTCAGTTATGGAATCTAGAGTCTTCTATAGTCATACTAGCTGGCAAGGCGAAGGTATAGAGTGTAATTTTTGAATGTATTTCTCGGGTGTAGAAATTTAAAGTTTTCGCAGCCAAGATAGCGGTAATGCAAAAAATTTAAATACCATGATTCTAGAGGTATGTACCTTAGTTACGGACTCTATGGATTATCGCAACCATATTTACTAGTGTGACAAAGATTCTGGTAACATGGTTCAGGATAGACGGGTATGATTATCAGATTACAGAATAGATACCATATAGATTGTGTCCTAGTATAATGGAGTAGAATATTAATATGCATATTACTTAAGTATCATGAAGTAGATAGAGGAAGCTAGGCCACCTGTGGCACAGAACCGTGCCTAGCACCAGAGGGGCAGGGCTTTTGCGCTGACGGTCGAGGAGACCGACACTGCAGGTGACGAGTTAGCAGGTCTGTCTTTCTTGTTCTTCTTCCCCATCTTGATGTATGATTTCATTAGTACTTGCCAGGATATTTTATAGTGTGATAGATAGTATAGTGACCTTGTTCGAGACTGTGAAATCATGACCAGTAGGACTGTAATTTGTATGTTATTAGATATATTTATCTTGACCTTGATGGTTGGGGGATTTAACCTAGAAGGAGTATGGCCATCTTAATTTCGAGGACAAAATTTTTCTAAGTAGGATAGATTTGTAACTACCACTTTTCTAAAATGAGGATAATCTTAAACTTTTGTAAGAATTTATCATTTAATATTAATAATAATAATAATTTATGGTGAATTTTAATTAATTTAAAACTATTTAAATTAGTGCATTGTGATTTTAATGTTTTGCTAGTGTAACCTTAGAACTATTTATCGTATAGACTAACCGTGACCTTGGAGGCCTAACCTATGTGATTAGATTAGCTAATTACCACTTTTTAGGCTAGGAATATTTTTGTCATTTTGTGCCTTTTGAATTACTTAAAATTTTGATTAATTGGTGAATATTTGATTATTTTAATAATATTTAAATTGATGTATTGTGATTTTGGTTATTTTTTATATTTTAATATTTTAGGAATTTTTATATTTTAATATTGATTTTATGGAATTTGTTAAGTCGGGTTTGATTTTTATCTCGTTTCGCTTGTGTTAGTGACCCGGGTAGCTTAGACTCTAGACGGGCCCCAAGATTAGTTAGTCATGGCCCACAAAATCTACTAATTAAGTTAGTAATTTTAGACTAATCTCACTTGTTAGATTTGTTAAGTTAGAGGCTTAGACTTAACCCTTTTGATCCCAAACTTGAACCTAACTTAAAACTAAGGGAGATTAGTAGGGGCCTTATTGGGGTTTCCCCTAAGTCCCAAATAGGACAATGATGATAGCCACTATAGGTTGGTTAGCCTCCCTTCCTTTCATTTTATTCCATCTTGCCTCTTTTCCTTCACAAAGTATTTTTTTCCCAAATTAGAGAGCATCCCTCTTTGATTTGATCTCCAAATCCTTACATCCCTTTATTAAAACTTTCATCCAACCTTCTCATACTACCAAGGGAGGGTGTTAGCAAAGATTTGGAGCAAAGTGCAAGAAAGAGTGTCCATTTTGTAAGGATCTTCGTATCGGAGCCGTGTCCTTGAGAGTATCGTTGGGATTCCACTTCCAATAGGTAAAACCAACCCTCTAAATTATTTTTCAATGCATATTAGTTAATTTTTAATCCATAGGATCCACCCTCATGCATGTACCCCTTTAGATTCAAGTTTGAGGCCATTTAGAGCTCTCTAAAGCAAATTAGAATTGTGTCTTGTGTCCTACTTATTATATCTCAAATTAGGACACCTCATGTGTTTGGTTTAATGTCTAATAGGTTTAATTGTGTTTTAATTTCAGTTTTAGACATGTTAGAGGATGGATTGATGTTAGTTAGGAAGGTTAGAATAAATTTTATTTGGATACCTATGGTTAGATCTAAGTGGTTTAGTCTACATGTCATATTTTTAGCCTCAACTTGTTATTTTAGTGTCTTTTTATATAATGGACTGTTTTGTATATATTGTTAGGGTTATATACTAAAAGCATCACTTTTGTAGTAACCTTATTTCCTTAAATTTTGAATGAGAATCATATGGACAAATGTTTGCATATTGTATTTGTTGCAAGTGTTAATGCAAATGTCTGATATTCTATATTGTAGATAATATGGTGTGTGGTGTCACACACAAGATCATATTATCAGTTTCCTATGGAGTATATAAATAGTCACAACCTAGATGGACTTGGACAATCTATTGGAAAGGTTGTAGTGTAATCTGGTATTAGTCTATCTTGACTATAGGTTTACACTAGTACACTTTGTGTGTATTGAACAGGACCACTTGAGGTTGTTCTCTTTGTACTGACTACATAAGAGAACAAACACCTCTGTTATTATGGATGCTTGTACTCTTAATCCAGATATAATAACGGACATGTATATGCAATGTGCATTACTTTGACTCATAAAAGAGTGAGATTCATTATGGATCAACAGCCTCTATGAATTGGGTAATAACATTGTATGTATGATGGGCTGTTGATTATAAATAGAATCTATGTCCCGATACATCGGGTTGATGATGTCCTCTTAAGGATCTCATAAGGATTGTCATCTAAACCCTGCAGGTGGATTATATCCGACATGACAAATAAAGTTGAGCGGTACTACTTAAGGATAAAAGATGTCGAATCAATATAGTTGTCAGTAACGTAATTTGATCGACGGACATACGATATCTTAACATGGGGAGCCAAATGAGCATATAATAAAAGGAGCCCACAAAACATAATTTGGGATTAGGGAGGTAGTGCAACAATAGCTCATTAGTGGACCGAGCTATTGTTAATGGACCTGGATTGTGTGTTCGGGCTGAACACGGGATATCCAGATCCGTTAGGAGGCCGAACCCTAATTTCTCCTCATGGTCCCTGCCATAGCCTATATATATCCTCTATTCTCTGGCCACCAGATTACTGATCAGAAATCTAAAATTTTCTCTAAATTCGTGATTCACGTAAGGAGAGAAAGAGAGTTCTGCCAAGGAGAAGAAAAAGTTGGGAGATCGTCGCCCACACGACGTCCAACTCGAGGAAGGAATACATGCATAAGATCTTGGGGTCGTCCGCTCGAGATTGCCAGAAATTACTTGTCTCCTTTCCGTCGCAGGTATAATTTGTGAACCCAAATTTCTGTTTATGAAGGGTTAGAACACGTATTAGATCTGTTTAACTTTCTATCGATCAATACGCACACCAAAGGAAGGGTCCTGGGAATCCCCAGTTCCATCAATTGGTATCAGATCCACTTTGGATCTATGTATTGATTGATACGTCCATGTTGTCCAATAAAACTGGCGCTATGTAATAGTCGGTAGATGTAGATCTGTTCTAACTCGGTTTTGCAGGCATCTTAGATCCAACTATTATGGTCCAATACATGTTTTTTGATTGTGTTGTTTAAACCACGGACATGTCGTGGATGTTGTTGTTGCTGTGGATGTAATTAAAATCATGAGGGTTGATCGTGCTTATTAATTTAATTTTTCAATCTAGATTATGTGTGAACTCCTTCGGGAGGCATAGGATTGATGTAATTTTAATTATTTTTGATCAATCGTAATGGCGGTGGTGGCTGTTTCTGATGCCGGACGAGATGCTGGTTTTGAGCAATCCAGAGGCCGACAGATGATTTTCGATGAAGGAATCGACAGCCAAAACCTAAAAAAAAAATTCAGGGCGCTGCCCCGATCCCCGCGACCTGACCGGGCAGGTCGAACCCCGTATACATCTGCGCAGCGCCAAATTTTGGATTCGGATAGTTGAGGACGGAGCAGCAAAGATGACCATAATATTTGGATATTTTCTCTTATTTTTGTCTTTTTGCTTTTTCTAATTATGCATGTTTATTGTTGTATGGTTGTTTTTTTAAAAAACCAAGCCTACATTAATAATGGACAACATGGACATAATATCAACTAGTACAAAAACTCTCATTGTTAAATAACTAAATGGGAGAGGATTTTTATTTAGTATAAATCCTATGGTCTCCATTATTGGTTTGTAGGTGATGTAATTATACTTGCGTGTTGGCTTTAGTGCTTTCCTCCATATCGGATGAGTATAATTATGGATCACCAGTACAAACTTCCTTAGGGATAATTGTAGAAAGTTACCTAGTATGTGTTCACTTCTCCATCTGAAGGAACTCATTACAAGATAATGGACTTAGTATTAAGTAATGGTATACAGTTAGATACAAATAATGGTATCCTCCCCATCGGAGTCACTGCTATTATTTGTATGACCAGAGCAAGACCAGCATATTAATTTTATTTGTCATAAAGTTATATTGACATGATAGTAAAATTAATAAGAAGAATCTACTTGAACAAAGTTAAATTGTGTACGTCCACACTATCGTGGCATGCTAAATTCATGGTGTTCAAGGTGTTGGTGAATTTCTTATTATTGTTTTGAGGGAATCAATATTTAGTTAATTCAAAAAGTTTTTTTGCCCTACATAATTTTATTTATGTGATTCTCAGAATTTCAAAAATGGGTTCTTTCAGTCCACTATTGGTGATTCTTAAAGAAAACAAACTTACTGGACCTAAGTATATTGACTGGAAACGTAATTTGGACATTGTTCTGACTGTTGAGGAGTACAAATATATACTTGTTGAGGAATGCCCACCTAAGCGTGATGCTAACTCTGATGAAGAGGTCAAAGAGGCTTATAAGAAGTGGAAAAAGGCAGATGAGATGGCGCGGTGTTACATTCTGGCATCTATGTCAAATGTACTGCAACATCAGCATCAGGCCATGACCACAGCTTATGACATGATGTATAACCTCAAGGAACTCTTCGGACATCAGAGTAGAGCAGCTAGGTAGTTTGCTATGAAATGTTTGATGAATACAAAAATGGCTGAGGGCACACCAGTAAGGGATCATGTTCTCAAGATGATGGGTCATCTGAATGAGATGGAGATCCTTGGAGCTGAAATCGATGGGGAAATCCAGGTCGATATCATTCTCGGGACTCTGCCTAAAAGTTTTGACAATTTTTGCCTTAATTACAACATGAACAAAAGGTTGTATAGTTTGGCAGAACTTGCAAAAGAGCTACAGGATGCTGAATCTCTCTTTAGGCAGAGTGGTCATATTTTTTTTCTGAAAAGGCTTCTACTTCTAAGCCAAAAGGCGGTAAGAAGAAGAATAACATTCAGAAACAGGCAAACTTAGCAAAGAAGGGCATGGGACCTCAAGGTGCGGTGAAAAAGCCCAAAGGTAAATGTTTCAAGTGCAAAGGGTCAGGACATTGGAAGACTGATTGTCCACTTCTCAAACAAGGGAACAAAGAAGGTATATCTCATTTACTAGTAGTTGAAACATGTTTAGCGGTGTTATCTACCGGCACCTGGTGTATAGATACAGGAGCCACTAATCATGTCTGCAATATATTGCAGGGGTTCCAGAAAACCAGACGGCTCAGTGATGGAGAGATATGCTTATTTATGGGTGATGCTATAAAAGTATCGGTCGTTGCACTAGGAGATGTTAATTTATCTTTTGGTAGAAATAAGTCTTTGACATTGAGAGATTGTCTTTATGCACCTTCACTTAGAAGGAATTTAGTTTCTGTTTCTATGTTAGTTAAGGATGGATATTCAGTTTATTTTAATGACAATATTGTTATTAGAAAGAATAAACATTTTATCTGTTCTGGTGTATTGGTAGATAATTTGTATGTCATTAATCCTATTTCGCCCACAATGCAACTTATGGAAATGAATAATATGTCATCTAACTTAAATAAGAGAAAAGAACCTTCTTGTGTGAACCAAACATATCTTTGGCACTTACGATTGGGACATATTAACCTAAGAAGGATTCAAAGACTGGTTGAAAATGGACCTTTGAGTTCATTGGAAGTGGAGGCACTACCAGTCTATGAATCCTGCTTGGAAGGTAAAATGACCAAAAGACCTTTTACGGCAAAGGGGTATAGGGCCAAAGATGTGTTGGAATTGGTTCATTCTGATTTGTGTGGACCCATGACTATCCAAGCTAGAGGTGGCTTTCAATATTTTGTCACATTTATTGACGATTATTCAAGGTATGGATACATTTATTTGATGCGCCGTAAGTCTGAGTGCTTTGAGAAATTCAAAGAGTACAAGGCTGAAACGGAGAAACGTCATAGAAAATGTATCAAGTCATTACGATCAGATCGTGGTGGCGAGTACCTCTTTGGAGAGTTTAGGGATTATTTATCAGAGGCTGGGATTGCATCCCAATTGACTGCACCTAGAACTCCCCAACAGAATGGTGTAGCCGAAAGAAGGAATAGAACTCTTATGGAGATGGTTAGATCAATGATGAGTTATTCGGATTTGCCAGATTCTTTTTGGGGATATGCCTTAGAGGCTGCAGCTTATATTTTGAACTTGGTTCCTTCTAAGTCAGTACCTGTTACTCCCACAGAGCTGTGGATTGGGCGTAAGCCTAGTCTGAAACATGTTCGCATTTGGGATAGTCCAACACATGTGCTGAATGGGAAAGCAGATAAGTTGGAATCTCCTACAGAAGTACGCTTGTTTGTAGGCTATCCAAGAGGAACAAAAGGAGGTTTATTTTATAGTCCTAAGGATCAGAAGGTCATTGTTAGCACCAATGCCCGATTCTTAGAGGAAGACTATGTGATGAACCATAAACCCACAAGTAGAGTTGTTCTAGAAGAACTGAGACGTGAGACACCAAGTACTTCAGTACCAACAGTACAAGAGGATGAACCACAAATAACTGCACAATGTGTCACAAATGTTACACCACAACCGATAGTGCCTCGTCGTAGTGGGAGGGTTGTGATACAACCTGATAGATATATGTTCTTGGGAGAGTCGTCAGACTTCGTCCCTGAGGAACAAGATTATGATCCCTGTACCTACAATGAAGCACTCCAAGATAAAGATGCAGAGTCTTGGCAAAAAGCAATGATATCTGAAACAAAATCTATGGATTCTAATCAGGTCTGGGAGCTTGTAGAACCACCCGTTGGTGTAAAAGCCATTGGATGCAAGTGGGTCTATAAGCGAAAAAGAAGATCAGACGGTAAGGTTGAAACCTTTAAAGCTCGGCTTGTAGCAAAAGGTTTTACTCAAAGAGAGGATATCGATTATGAGGAAACCTTTTCTCCTGTAGCCATGCTTAAGTCTATTCGGATTCTTTTATCTATTGCAGCTCATCTCGATTATGAGATTTTGGCAAATGGATGTCAAGACAGCTTTCCTTAATGGAAGTCTTGAGGAAGACATCTATATGAAGCAACCAGACGGGTTCATTGAAAAGGGCCAGGAGCATCTTGTTTGTAAGCTCAAAAAGTCTATTTATGGACTTAAGCAAGCTTCCAGATCTTGGAACATCTATTTTGATCAGGTGATAAAATCCTATGGATTTGATCAATGTCAGGATGAATCATGTGTATACAGAAAGTATGACGGAAACGTGGTGGTGTTCCTAGTAGTTTATGTGGATGACATCTTGCTCATTGGAAACAATATGAAGGTATTATCTGATGTAAGGGTATGGTTATCCAAACAGTTTGATATGAAGGACTTGGAAGAAGTAGGTCACATCCTTGGGATAAAAGTTCTACGAGATCGCAAGAAAAGGATGTTGGGCTTATCCCAAGCTTCCTATATCGATACTGTACTAACTCGTTTTAGTATGAAAAATTCTAAGAAAGGTTTCTTACCTTTTAGACATGGAATTGCTCTATCAAAGGAGCAGTGTCCGAGGACACCTAAAGAGATAGAGAACATGAAGGCAGTTCCTTATGCTTCAGCAGTAGGAAGCTTAATGTATGCAATGCTATGTACGAGACCAGACATCTGCTTTGCCGTAGGTATGGTCAGCAGATATCAGTCTAACCCAGGACAAGAGCACTGGAATGCCGTAAAGCATATTTTGAAGTACCTGAAAAGGACTAAAGAGTATATGCTAGTTTACCAGGCAGATAGTTTAGTTCCCTTGGGGTATACAGACTCAGATTTTCAGTCAGATAGGGATGCCAGAAAATCTACCTCAGGTTATGTGTTTACTTTGGAAGGTGGAGCCATTGTGTGGAGGAGTATCAAGCAAAAATGTATTGTTGATTCCACCATGAAAGCCGAGTATGTGGCAGCCTCTGAGGCAGCCAAAGAAGCGGTTTGGCTCAGAAACTTTCTGTTGGACTTGGATGTCGTACCTAGTTTGCCTAAGTCTATTACACATTATTGTGATAATAGTGGTGCAGTTGCAAACTCGAAGGAACCACGAGCCCATAAGACAGGAAAACACATTGAGCGCAAGTACCACCTGATACGAGATTTCGTAAAGAAAGAAAAAGTTGCTGTGATCAAGATAGCATCAGCCGACAACCTAGCTGATCTCTTTACAAAGAGCTTACCAGCTAAGGCTTTTGACAGTCATGTTGAGGGAATGGGAGTCAGATGTGTAGCAGCATGGCTTTAAGTATAAGTAGGAGATTTGTAATAGTATACTGAAAAGCAATGCTTTGAGTATAAGTGGGAGATTGTTAGGGTTATATACTAAAAGCATCACTTTTGTAGTAACCTTATTTTCTTAAATTTTGAATGAGAATCATATGGGCAAATATTTGCATATTGTATTTGTTGCAAGTGTTAATGTAAATGTCTGATATTCTATATTGTAGATAATATGGTGTGTGGTGTCACACACAAGATCATATTATCAGTTTCCTATGGAGTATATAAATAGTTCACAACCTAGATGGACTTGGACAATCTATTGGAAAGGTTGTAGTGTAATATGGTATTAGTCTATCTTGACTATAGGTTTATACTAGTACACTTTGTGTGTATTAAACAGGACCACTTGAGGTTGTTCTCTTTGTACTGACTACATAAGAGAACAAACACCTCTGTTATTATGGATGTGTGTACTCCTAATCCGGATATAATAACGGACATATATATACAATGTGCATTACTTTGACTCATAAAATAGTGAGATTCATTATGGATCAACAGCCTCTATGAATTGGGTAATAACATTGTATGTATAATGGGCTGTTGATTATAAATGGAATCCATGTTCCGATACATCGGGTTGATGATGTCCTCTTAAGGAGCTCATAAGGATTGTCATGTAAACCCTGCAGGTAGATTATATCCGACATGACAAATAAAGTTGAGTGGTACTACTTAAGGATAAAAGATGTCGAATCAATATAGTTGTCAGTAACTTAATTTGATCGACGGACATACGATATCTTAACATGGGGAGCCAAACGAGCATATAATAAAAGGAGCCCACAAAACATAATTTGGGATTAGGGAGGTAGTGCAACAATAGCTCATTAGTGGACCGAGCTATTGTTAATGGGCCTGGATTGTGTGTTCGGACTGAACACGGGATATCCAGATCCGTTAGGAGGCCGAACCCTAATTTCTCCCCATGGTCCCTGCCGTAGCCTATATATATCCTCTATTCTCTTGCCGCCAGATTACTGATCAGAAATCTGAAATTTTCTCTAAATTCATGATTCACGTAAGGAGAGAAAGAGAGTGCTGCCAAGGAGAAGAAAAAGTTGGGAGATTGTCGCCCACACGACGTCCAACTCGAGGAAGGAATACGTGCAGAAGATCTTGGGGTCGTCCGCTCGAGATTGCCAGGAATTACTTGTCTTCTTTCCGTCGCAGGTATAATTCGTGAACCCTAGTTTCTGCCTATGAAGGGTTAGAACACGTATTAGATCTGTTTAACTTTCTATCGATTAATACGTACACCAAAGGAAGGGTCCTGGGAATCCCCAGTTCCATCATATATAAAATAGGTATGTTAGATATATTTTATATATTTAGATGTGTGTGGATATGTTGTTAGTGGTGTGTTTGTGTTAGAGGAGAGAGAATTATGATTTGATGTGTGTCTTGAGTGGTGTGGAGAGTGAGATATGTTTCTTTTGTCCAAACAACCCAAATTCGTCATAATATTCATCCACGTTTTTAGTAACCATGACAATTTAGAAATATCATAACTTTTAGCTTAGAACTCCGATTAATCTTTTATTTTTTTTAAAAGAACTGTATCAACGTTAGATTTCAAAATATATGTATATTAATAGGTCGAATGCATTGTACAACTTTCTGTAGAACTGTTTGAGTGTCAGCTGTATGCAATACGAATGTGTTTCAGCGTTTTTTTCGATTCCGGGAGCTTCCGGACACAAAAATGTGATCCGTTTGAACTTTCGAAAAGTTAATACGAACAGCTACAACATATTTTAATCCTAGAATTTAGTGAAGGTCTAATTGGTACAGTATTGATTTTAAGTAGAAGAGTGACTATACGACACAGGTATTTTGTGTAACCTATGAGCCTAGGTAGTATGGATATTAAGTGAATGTAGGTATCATAGGTTGTCGAGTATATATATATATATATATATATATATATATATATATATATATATATATATATATATATATATATATATATATATTTTATATATATATATATATATATATATATATATATATATTTTATGATATATATATATAAAAAAAAATTATATATATATATATATATATATATAAATATATATATACATATATTATTGTTAGGTAATATTTGTTAGTATGAGTGTTAGTTAGATAGTAGAGGTTAGTATTTTGTTAGATATTTGATATATTGTTAGATAGTTTGATGTTAGGTATCTAGTATGTTAGATATTGATATCTTTGTAGGTTATGTTAGTTCTAGATATTGGTATATTAGCAAGTTAGTCTCTATAGATTATATGTTAGATATTAGTTAAGATGTTATATTAGTACATTAGATAGTTAATTAGATATTTGAAGGATATCTTGGTATCTCATGATACCAAGTTAGTATCTTAAGGTAAATATGAATTACCTTTACCTTCAAGGTAAATGATTAATTTATCTTATGACCAAGGTATGGCATCAAGGTACCAAGGAAAAGTATCAAGATATCAAGGTAAGGTTAGGTTTACCCAAGTTAAGGTATTGGATTCCAACCAAGTTATTGGTATTGGAATGCCGATATAACCAAGGTTGATATGGTATCCTAGTGTTAGTGGGTTAGTATCTAAGTGTTTGAGTTTGAGTATATGATGTTAGATTGTGGAAGAGTTATATAGATAGGTATATATATTTTTCGGTTATATAGTATCTATATATATTATGAGAGTATATAGATATAGGTTATGGTTCATAGTGAGAATATGTATATACTTGATATATGATATCTATATGTATTTGTTGGGATGGTACTATATGGGTAAAGATATATATGTGGTATGTATATATATTAATATATCCTAAGTATCATAGATGTTGACCCCTAATCTAAGTTTGACCAAAATTCTAGAAGCTTAATCTTGACTCCTAGATTGACCCAAGGTGGACCAGAGTTGACTTAGAGTTGACCAAGAGTTGACTTTGACCTAGATTGACTTAGAAACATGTAGATTGTATTGTAAATATCTATTATTTCAAATTAAACTCTTTATGACATGTGTTGTTCTAATTAGGACTCTGTGACATCAGTTCGAACATCTATTTATATCAGTCATTCAGGGTATCAGGCGAGTACATTCTCTGATAGTTCTTTCATTCACTTGGTGATTATTGTATTTCAGTTCTAGTTAGTTCTATTTGATGTCTACTATGATTCTTGGCACGATGGTTCACGGATTGGTAATGTTATTGGATCTTCAGTCATGAGATGTTACCTTAACTTATTGCGATGGTATCGAATACTATTCTTGTCGATATTGGATAACATTGGATATTATTGGTATCGAATACTGTTCTCGTTGGTATTGGATAACACTGGATAAATATTGTTAACATTGGCTAGTAACGTGTCATGGTTGGATCCATCGTATCAGTCGGGACGAGGGTAATACTAGTTAGATATGTGATCAAAAACTATCGGCTAATAGTGTAAATTATCGGCTACTAGCTAAGCATACATTGCACGTATGTTGGAGCTAGCTTTTCTTAGTATAAGTTATTGAATATTCCAGGTCGATCACATATCCAACTGGTATTCCAAAACACATTGTCTATTATAGCTTTATACATTCAGTTCACCATTGCTTTGTTCTATCTTGATACAGTAGTTCATTTTCATTATTTATTCTCACATATTTCTGTCTATCTTACCATGTTCATGAATATAACTATTTATAACTGTTTTTTAGTCCTTGTCATTCACTTGAAATTTTTAAATGAGATGTGCTCGTTCCATCCTGACTGGATATGTTGACAAATATTACAGATGATATAGACAACTGTCCTACTTTCTACGGGACCTACGAGGGTGGTACGCAGAAGCCTGAGGAGGATCTAGCTCAGTAGAGTGTCTAGTATTGTATAGTATTTATAGTTTTTAGTTTGTATCGGATTATTCTGAATGTTAGTTGAGACTTTATATTCAGGATATATATTTATTTGTGTTGGACACCTAAACTTGCGTGGTGTGATAACTATACTATTTATTCAGTTTTTTCCTTTTATCTGATTCCATATCGTGCTCTACCTTACTTAGACTTGTGATTGAGATTATATAGTTGAGATGTCTTATTATACCTCCGTGCGGAGATGACAGGTTATATGATTCATATAATTAGTTGATAGATATTGTAGATGACCTATACAACGTTCTACTACCAACACTGCGGCGTAGGCTGGACGTACCCACGTTCTCGTGCCCCTAAACAGGGTACGGGTCGTGACAGATTTTCTATCGATTCCCAAACGTCATTTACATTGACCGTTTTGTTTTAAGACTCCGCCAGAGAGCCCTCCATAGAGTTCAAGATAAGCAACTGGCAGAGGTTGTTATCTCTCCTCCACTTAGTCTGTAAAGCAGTGGCCTGAGCGACCCTCCAAGCATTTTTACCTTGTGGAATTAAAGGATCAGGATTTGTCAACACGTAGTCGACGCTTACGAATTAAAGATTAAGGCTGACATTTCTTTTCCTGACATTGTAATGCTGCCGTCAAACCTTTTAAGTTTGTCAAAATTTGCGTCGAGAAGGTTTGCACGGTTGTTCTCCATCGGATCCAGATCTTGCTTTGAGATTGTTATTCACGAAACAGACCTTGGATGGAAGAATGTAAGAGAACAGAGTAATTCTACAAACGAATTTGCTCACACACTCCGTATATAAGAAACTTCAGAGAATTCAGAGCAAAAGGATTTTGCTTCTCTAGAGATCCTATAGCCTCCTGAATGAAGAAGACGGAGGAATATGAGATTTCAACTCGGTTGGGGTGATGAAGATCACCATTGTTCAAATCAAGATTTACCTTACTGCGATATACTCTCAGGAACCAGCAAGTTCGAACAAGAACTTCTGGAACGCTCGCTGTCACCTCCTAACTAAACTCACAGAACTCCTTGGACTACAATGGTTGCGGCCTCTCAACTCTTTGTACCCTTGAGCCCGAGTCAGAGCCCGAGTCCGAGTCCGAGTCCAAGCCCAAGCCCAAGCTCGAGTTTCGGGACTTAGCTCCAAAGGAAATAATTCCATGAGCATGACAAAAAGCATAAATGCTTCTTTTGTGGAGTTAGCCTTCTTTCTACTAAAAAACACTCTCATATGGCACCCATTTGCCTCTCCACACCTCTTGTGCACATCTCAACTCAAGCAAAGCTTTATATAGAGATATTCACTATTAGGTGTGAGCAATGTGGGACTATCTTTCTAGTCACCAAGGCAAAGCACCAACATAGCCATCCCTTCGCAGCTGACCAAGCTCAAGAAATTGAAGTTGCTAACCGTCCACATCATGCAAATCTCCAACACTATCCCCTCCTTCCTCTTCCTTCTACCTTCCCTCGAATAACTCGACCTATACAGAAACAAGCTAGTCGGAATCATCCATTCCTCTCTCAGCAACCTGGTCAACCTCAGCGCCATTTTGTTGTACGGGAACCAGATCACCAGGACCATACTGGAATCTCTCTTCAGTAGCTCTCCTTGGGTTCGGTCACCGCGGTTCTAGACCTAACGGACAACAAACTGGCTGGTCCCGTCACACGATCCTTCGCCAATATGTCGCATTCAGCAGCATCTACTTGGAAAACAACCAGCGCACCAGGAATGCTTCGTTCCTCTTCGGCAAGTCTAAGCCTGCACAACAGATAATCCTGGCTTGTAACGAGTTCGAGTTCAATCTTACGAATGTGAGTATTTGGAGAAGAACCTCGAGTACGTGGACATCACCAGTAACAAAAATATTTATGGGAGTATATCGAACCAAATTGCGCAGGTGCCTAACCTGGATAATTTCATCGTGAGCTACAAAAACTTGTGCAGAAAGATACCGACAGGAGGAAATCTTGATAAGTTTTCGGCTTTGTTCTATGAGCTTAACAAGTGCCTCTGCAGAACAACGCTGCCGGCATGCAAGTGAAGTAGAAGATGAAGGCATATGTAGAGTATGAATTTGTCTATAGTAGCATCAATTTGATGTATTATGGTTTACTTAACTTTTACCAAAATAATGAAGCCAACAGGTTGGTTTGTTTTTTCTTGTACTATATGATTGCGATTCTGAATACATACGAACAATAATTAGGGGTGCAATTCGGGCGGGCTAACCCGAGCCCGATCAGGTAAACCCGTTAATGGGTTGGGTTAAGAATGAAGATACTCTGGTTCGGGTTCGGATTTGGGTTAAAATATTTGAACCCGATCAAAAATCGAATTGGACTCGGGTTCATGTGTCGGGTTACCCGAAGAACCCAAAACTCGACTTATATATATATTATATATATATACATATAGGTTCATACTTCTTAAATAACAAGAAAGTTGAAATCCTAACTTTTTCCACCCAAACCCTTCAATTCCTTATCCTAAATTTTATTTCAATTTGTATTTTGTAATGATCAAGATTTGATTGCTATTTGATTATGAGTTTAATATTACTTTTGTTTAAAATTATTTTAATTATTATATTAGATCCCGATAAACCCAATAGATCCAACCCAAACAAAGCCAAACTCGATCCTCCGGACTTGGTCTTGGACTTCATATATTGAACCCGAGGTCGGGTCGGACTTGGTCTCGGACTAGACTTATGATTCATCGGGTTGGGCTCGGGGTGACCTCAGGCCCCACCCAACCTGCCCGAGTTGCAACCCTAACAATATTACTACATTAGTTATATAAATCATGTTCTGGATTTTAGAAACAACCATGAGTTTGTACGAGTTCTATAATACCCTACTGAATCAACATGATTTTGGCCAGTTGAATGGTTCTATCATATCAACGATCAGGGTATATCCAAGTATCTGTCTGGTCAAGGTTTGATAACACTGATGACTTCAGGTTTGATAACTAATCACTTAAAAATTCATCTTTCCAGCTCTTAGACATTAATTGACTACAACAGGATATCAACACGTAGTTGTTGGAATTATTCAATGATTAGGGACCACACAAGTAAAATTGTTATAGGCTTAACGGGTATAATAATTGAGAATAGGCTTAAGGGTATAATTGTTATAGATATAATGTTAGACAACTTAGAGATATTTCTTATTTGATGAGGTGCCATATAACAAAACTTTTGTGTAATCATTTTTTGGATATTCTATATATTATGTTATTGTCGGGGCACAATTTTTCGATGAAAAAATGAGAATTCGTAACAATTGTAAAAACAATCGTTATTACGTAACACTTCACAGAAGGTGCGTAACAGAAATTCTACTATTGCAACACTTCACAGAAGGTGCACAGATTTCTACCAATGCATACGCTTCACCGATGGTACGCTAATAGAATTCTGAATAAATGATTGCAACACTTCACGGAAGGTGCACAGACTTCTACCAACGCATACACTTCACCGAAGGTGCGCTAATAGAATTCTGATAAGCGAAGAAGGTGACAAGCGAAAGATGGAAAAACTCCTGCTGGGGTGAATGATCACCGTTGCTCAAAGCTTTATTCGCCCCACACGAATAGCTTCCAGGAACCAGCAAGTTCGTCGAAGAACTTGGAACACTCTTGCTCTTCTGACTCCTCGGATGAAGACGAACTCCCGTGCAAAAACTCAACGCTTGTACAATACCTCTCTTCTCTCTCACACCTTCTAAACACTTGTAAACTTTCTGTCTACTACTTGTGTATATGTTCCTTACTGTGAGAGAGAAGGAGGAGACCTTATTTAGGCCCCTGCAACAACTGTCCGGTTAGCACAATATTAGGGACGTGGTAATAACCACCTCGAACATGGAGCAACCGTTCAGAACATTCAAAGACACGTTCTGCCGCAAGTTGCGCCACTCGCATAACCAGCGTAATTTATATTTTACGCATACAACCATTTTACGCAACCTGCGTACACTATGCACTCTACGCACACTGCGTACGCTGTGCACTCTACGCACGCTGTGCACGCTACGCACACTGTGAGTATTGGGCTGCGTAACTGGGCCAGCATAACTGGACTCGCGTAACGGGCCGCGTAACATGGTCGCACAAGTGGCTCACGCAATGAGCGCAACTTAAGCACACTATGCGCCTAGCGACGATGCTGACGTGCTAAGTACAAAGTGCGCCAACAAAATGCCACATTACGCCTCATGAGCCCTTGAGCCCGAGCCCGAGTCTGAGTCTGAGTCCGAGTCCGAGTCCGAGTCGCTAAGCCCCTTCTGGGCTGAGCTCCCATGGAAATAAATTTCCCAAGAGCAAAAACCATGAATGCTTTCAATTGTTGATTTAGTCTTTTTCCCCTTAGAAAAATAACCCCACATGGCACACCCATGTGCACCTCCACACCACATGTGTATCTCTAAACTAGCAAAGCTAATATATAGAGATACAATTCCTTTGGTCTAGCCGATGTGGGACTAAAATTCTCTTTGAAAAAGACCAAAACCTAACAATTCCCTACATATCTCTATATATGAATATAAGTGTTCTCCACAGTAACTGTCCATAATGTATTAAGAGAGATGTCGCTGACGACTTGAATCTTCCCGCATGGTTCAAAAAACAGACTATAATACAAGAATGGACTAAGCCTTAAATTCTGAATCATAGCTGAAATTTTTTTTCCACTCACATAATATAGTTATATGTGCTTCTGGCTACACATTAAAGGTCCTGAACCAGTCTGGTTTCAGTGTATAATTTTAGGCGTCTACAAGTTTACCCTCAAGAGACGGTCTGATATCTTTTCGTCCACACACTATAGATGAGTTCATTATAAATAGACAAGGCATGAAGCGCTTTGCACTTCCCTTGCGGTGCTACACCGCTATGACATGGCTTAAAGCCGAGGCCTTACCCCATACCGGGAACCTCATCGTAGTGTCATACTACTGAAGCATGAGGCAACCGCCTCTTTGTAGTGCCAAACTACCCAGCATGAAGCCTTAGGCTCCCTTGCGGTGTTACGCCGCAACGACATGGCTTGCAAGGCCGAGGCTTTATCCCTAACCGGGTATCTCATCGTGGTGTAGTGCCACTGTAACATGAGGAACTCCTCCTCTTTGTAGTGCTGACTACACCCCTCTTTATTTTTAACATACAACATTAGGCTAACTGCCTATTAGCGGTGCTACGCCGCTGTGACTTGGCCTACAAAGCCGAGGCTTTATCCTATTCCTGGGCAGTACCCCACATATAGGAACCTCATCGTGGAGTCACCCCACTGTAGCATGCAGTTTTACTCCTTGTAGTGCTGCTCTACCGTGCTTCCTGTAAAGCACACCAGGCATTCACTCTGCCTGAGAACTCGTTAAGGCAATTAAGCCAACCTTCCCACATGAATCATTTTTCGTAGAAAACAACAGTAGACAACAGTGGTTATAGGTCCGTAACCTCTCCATGTCTAATAGAACATGTACCCACCGTTCCTGATATTCTTTCAGTTAATGGTCCTCCCTTGAACCAAAAGCTAGATGCCTAGTAGATAAATTCTTAAACTAATAGCATAAAACTTTATGGTAGGAATGAAATAACTAATATCAAAATGCCTTCAAGCCCATTTTACATGCTGAGTCATCGACCAGCTGGCGCCTGAGGCCCTTGGTGAACGGATCCGCCAGGTTTTCCTGACTCCGAACATCAATCACTGTAATTACACCTCTCTTAATAAGATCGTGTACTGCCCTGTGCTTTAACCGCACAGTCCTCTTCTTTCCGTTGAAGAGATCATTTGATGCCACCGCCGTAGTCGTCTGGTTGTTGCAGTATATCGGTATTATCGGTATTTGTGCCCCAACCACTAGAAGATCATACATGAGCTCCTGAAGCCATTCTGCTTCCTCGGCTGCGGTGTCAAGTACAAAAAACTCAGATTCCATGGATGATTGCGAGTGTATTGTCTGCTTCTTCGACTTCCATGATATAGCAGCTCCACCCATTATGAAAATATATCCACCTGTGGACCTCTCGCTCTCCAAATCTGAGCACCAGCTGGCATCACTTAAGCCTTCCAATACCTGCGGATCTCCGCTGTAGGTCAGCGCATATGTCTGAGTCTTCTTGAGATATCTCATAACCCGTTTCACAGCCTTCCAGTGTTCAATACCAAGGTTGCTCGTGAAACGACTCAGTATTCCCACGGCGAAAGCTATGTCAGGCCTTGTGGCAGTAGTAGCATACATTAAACTCCCGATTACGCTTGCATACCCCAGCTGCCTGATGCTTTTACTTGAATTAGGCTTCAGCTTCAGATCACACCTGTATGGTGTATCAATCCCTGTAAGATTCCGATACCTATAACGAGTGATCATTTTCTCAATATAATGAGACTGCGACAGCGCTAGTCCAGTGTCTGTCCGGATGATCTTGATCCCTAAGATCATATCAATTTTCCCCAAGTCCTTCATACTAAACTTGCTTGAGATGAACCTCTTTGTCTTCGTGATACAGCTCATATCCGTACCTAGGATAAGCATGTCGTCCACATACAGACAAATGATTACACCTCTTCCATCAGCAAACTTTGTGTAAACACACTTGTCCGTCTCGCTGACCATGTAGCCATATGACCTTATAACCTTGTCTAATTTCTCATGCCACATCTTGGGAGCCTGTTTAAGACCGTACAAAGATTTCACCAACTTGCAGACTTTGTCTTCAAGACCCTTGACGACAAATCTCTCTGGTTGTTGCATATAAATCTCTTCGTTCAGCTCGCCATTTAGGAAAGTCATTTTCACATCCATCTGATGTATCACCATCTTATGTATCGCTGCAAGAGCAATCAACATTCTGATGGTAGTCATCCGGGCTACTGGAGCATACATGTCAAAGTAGTCGTTTCCCTGCTTCTGAGAAAATCCCTTGGCTACTAGCCTAGTCTTGAACTTGTCAATAGTTTCGTCTGTTTTCATCTTCTTCTTGAAGATCCATTTGCATCCGATGGGTTTTGCTCCTTCAGGAAGATCAACCAACACCCAAGTGTTATTTGAGGTGATAGAATCAATTTTATTATCAATCGCCTCCTTCCAGAAAAATGTATCTCTGGTCTTTATCGCCTCATCGTAGGTAAGCGGATCTGCTTCCACATGATAGGTGACAAAGTCACTTCCGAAGTCCTTCGGCCTTCTCACACGCTTAGCTGGCGGCTTAACTTATTTTGGTTCAATCGTTGTTTCAACAACATCTTCTTGGACCATATCTTCATTGAAGAATTCAGTTTACTACGCACCCTCATTGTTCTTCGGTACATCCGCAAGAACAATATTATTGTGCCTTGCAAATTTGTCTTCAAAATATTCTGTGTCGCAAGATTCAATGATATGATTTGACTCAATATCAAGAAATCTCCGAGCATCACTCTTCTCGGCATACCCCAAGAAGATCGTCTTAGTAGTCCTTGTCCCAAGCTTCTGAATCTTTCGATCTGGAAGCTTGACATATGCCAGACACCCCCACACTCGAATGACATACAAGTTAGGTTTGACCTTGAACCAGAGTTCATGAGGAGTAATGTCTGAAGATGCACGAGGCACTCTATTTAGAATAAAAGTGGCTGTCAATGCAGCTTCTCCCCAGTAGCACTTAGGAAGGCCAGCAGTCAACAACACTGAGTTAATTATTTCTGTTAACGTTCTGTTCTTCCTCTCTGCTACTCCGTTTGATTGAGGAGAGTACGGAGCCGTAGTCTCATTGACAATTCCATGTTCTTTGCAGAACAATACGAATTCATGAGACCTGTACTCCCCACCTCGATCACTTCTTATTCTTTTGAGTTGTTGTCCAGTCTGCCGCTCAGCTTCGACTCTGAACTCCTTGAACTTCTCGAATGCTTCGTCTTTAATCTTCAGCAAGTAGACGAACGCATACTTTGAGAAGTCATCGATGAAGGTTATGAAATACTTTATCCCGGTCTTTGTAGAGAACTGTTTGAAGTCACAGATATCTGAGTGTACTAACTCCAGAAGATCTGTACTTTGATTAACCCAAGGAAAGGGTTTCCTTGTGATCTTAGTTTGAGCACAAACTTCACATTTCTCTACTTTACCCCCACACTTGGAGATAAGTCCTAGACTAGACATTATGTTAATTCGTTTAGAATGAACATGACCTAGCCTATTATGCCATAACTCAAAAGTATAAGCAGAATGAGAGATTGCATTAACAACATTGAACTGATTTACAAGCTGAATTTTGAACATTTCTTCGGTATAAAAAGCTTTTTCGAAATATGTTCCCTTGATAGACATCACTATCTGGCCAGCATTGATGTCCATCCTGAGGCCTGCTTTGCAGAGTAGGCCTCCTGAGATCAGGTTCTTGACGATAGCAGGTATGTGATTCACGTCTTGAAGTGTCAGAGACTTGCCAGAAGTCAGCTTCAATACCACTGTCCCGATCCCAAGCACTTCAGCTTGTGCCTGATTCGCCACCATAACCACATCAGAAGTAGGGGTGTAGGTAGTGAACCACTCCTTGCTGGAGCAAACATGGCAGGTGGCTCCAGTGTCTACCCACCAGTCAACATCTATTCCTACCGCATCAACATGCACAATCATAGCAACAACATCAGTGATCATAGTTACCTTACTAGGCTCTCCTTGCTCCGATTGCTTGGCTTTTGCTTTGCACTCATTCTTAAAGTGGCCCTTTTTGCCACACTTGAAGCAAGGCATTTGAGACTTTGGTTTCTTTTTCTTGAAAGAAGTTTCCTTGACTTTTAGATTGTCAGGATCCTTCTTCTTACTGTGAGAAGCAGCCTGCTTTTCCCTTGGTTCCTTGGTATGAACCATATTGGCGTTAGCCAATTGCTTGGACAGTGCGTCCATCTTCAGTTGAGCCCGCATCTGGTCCTCAACATAGATTTCCTGCAGGAGATCTTCAAGGGTGATCTCCAGCTTCTTTCTATACATGTTTGCATAGAACTTGCTCCACCCAACGGGGAGCTTTGAGACAATCCCTCCAACAACAAACTTGTCGGGGAGAGGCATCGCCTCGTCTTCCAGCTTCTGTCGCAGTTTCAGGAACTCCTTCACCTGCGGCAGCATAGACTTTTCGTCCTCAAAGAACTACTTGTGATATCTTTCAACCACAAAGATTTTATTGCGGTTCTTGTCTTCTTCGTAGATTTTTTCTAGAGACCCCCATATGTCTCTAGCGATAGTCTTCTTAGAATAGGATTCTGCAAGGGAATCTTCTATAGCATTCAGGATAAGTAGCCTGCAAATACTTTTTTTCATTCTCTATTTTGCTTGAAATTAGTAACCGCGGTGATTGCGGCAACAGACCCAACATCTAGAACAGTAGGTTCTTCCTCCAGAAGCACGTGATCTACGTCTTTGAGTTGAAGGGTGAGATAAACCTTCCTCTTCCAGACTTGGTAATGTTCTCCATCAAATTTTTCTAACTTACAAAAGTCAGAATTGAAGAGTGAAACATTAGCATTTTCCATCGTAGCGATAAAGCTTTGAGATTGTTATTGCCGGGGCACAATTTTTCGCTGAAAAACTGAGAATTCGTAACAATTATAAAAACAATCGTTATTACGTAACACTTAACAGAAGGTACGTAACAGAAATTCCACTATTGCAACACTTCACAGAAGGTGCACAAATTTCTACCAACGCATACGCTTCACCGAAGGTGCGCTAATAGAATTCTGAATAAACGATTGTAACACTTCACATAAGGTGCATAGATTTCTACCAACGCATACACTTCACCGAAGGTGCGCTAATAGAATTCTGATAAGCGAAGAAGGTGGCAGGTGAAAGATGGAAAAACTCCTGCTGGGATGAATGATCACCGTTGCTCAAAGCTTTATTCGCCCCACACGAATAGCTTCCAAGAACCAGCAAGTTCGTCAGAGAACTTGGAACACTCTTGCTCTTCTGACTCCTCGGATGAAGATGAACTCCTGTGCAAAAACTCAATGCTGGTACAATACTTCTCTTCTCTCTCACAACTTCTAAACACTTGTAAACTTTCTTTCTACTACTTGTGTATATGTTCCTTACTGTGAGAGAGAAAGAGGAGACCTTATATAGGCCCCTGCAACAACTGCCTTGTTAACAAAATGTTAGAGACGTGGTAATAAGCACCCGAACATGGAGCAACTACCCCTGCAACAAGTGCAAAGTGCGCCAACAAAATGCCACATTACGCCTCATGAGCCCGAGTCCGATCCCGAGCCCGAGCTCGAGTACGAGCCCGACTCGCTAAGCCCCTTCGGGGCTTAGCTTCCATGGAAATAAATTTTCCAAGAGAAAAAAGCATGAATGCTTTCAATTGTTGATTTAGCCTTTTTCCTATTAGAAAAATAATCCCACATGGCATACCCATGTGCACCTCCACACCACATGTGCATCTCTAAACTAGCAAAGCTCATATATAGAGATACAATTCCTTTGGTCTAGCCGATGTAGGACTAAAATTCTCTTTGAAAAAGACCAAAACCTAACATATTATTACCTTCTTCAATATATATATATATATATATATATATATATATATATAAATATATATATATATAAATATATATATATATATATATATATATATATATTTTGAAGGTAATAATATATACAATATCCAAAAAATGGTTACACAAAACTGACACGCCTCTCCAGCAACAATAGAACAGTGAGCTAGCCTACTCAATTAAGTTGGACACATAATTCTTATATCGTCCTCTACATTGTGATGTAACCCAATATAAGGGCAGTAGATAGACTCTCAAAAACATACCTGTTTTGTTTCCTCCAAACTTGCCATAGCAATCTAATCCTTGCACGTTGACATGCTACATGTCCTTGCAATTGGATCTGCCTTAGGTCTTGCATCACCACAACAACCCTCTTCCACTACTATGTGACGTACCAACCTTGACCTCTGCGTACTCCAAATATCCTATGAGATAGGGCAGTCAAAGAACAAATGCTCATGACTCTCCATATCCTCCTGACACAGCACACGTAATGGATCCTGAATCGGAACTCTGAACCTAGCAAGACGATCTTTAGTAAGTAACATGCCCCTCACTTCCTTGTATAAGCAAAGTTTCATCTTGACCGCAGCACCTTTAACCTAGACGAACTCTAGCCATTCGATGTGCTGGTACCTTGGCCTGAACTAATCAAAGGCGACCCTTGTAGTGCCCCGAAATTCGTGATACGTATTTTATACGTGATCGTATTTCTGACCAGTATTTTTCATTTTTTCTTGACCAGTTAAGTTGTGGTATATTTCATACTTAGCATTGTAGTTTAATTGTCATTTATCATTCCTGGATTAATTCTGATTAATGGAACTTGGTTTTATTTGGATAGGAGAAGGAATTGGTTTGGTTTATTATGCATTGGACCATCTTAGCTAACCTCCACCCTCAACACAACTTATCCTCCCCCATTAAAATCCCCACCTAACACTCTCTCTCCTCATTATTTTCCTCCATTAATTCTTCTTCTTCCTCCACACAACTCTCCAATCCATTAGGCAAGTGCACCTTGCCACCACATGAGAACCACTTTTTATTTGTCCATTAGTTAGATTAGGCCATGGAGATCAACATTAGAACTTGACATTTTGTGATTTGGAGTTTCTATTGTTCTAGATCTAGGTTTTAACTATTTTCGAATTTACATAGTTTTGATCTATTTTGGTTGGATTTTTGTGGGTTTTGATGCTTTCATGTGGAAGAGAATTCAATTTTACTCAAGTTAGAACTATGAAAATCTAGATTTGACTTTGATTTGACAAAGATATGAAAATTTGAATTTTTGGTGTTCTTGGTGTTCTTCTCGGCCTGGAGTAGCAGCCTGCAGCCTGCGCTCTTTAGCGCAGTGCTGGATTGCGCATCCCCCTCGGCCAGCGCTCTTTAGTACAGCGCCGACCGTACAGCTTGCCCCTTGGCGAACTGTGCTCAACCCAACTGCGCATGGATTTATGCGTAGTCTGCCCATGCGCAATCCATCTCATGCGCAATCTGCTCCAGCGCAGTCCACTTCTGCGTAATCCATCTCATGCGCAATCTGACCCAGCGCCATCCATTCCTGCGCAACCTGATCTTGCGCAGTCCATACTCTGCGCAGTCTACTCTTGCGCAATCCTCCATTGCGCAATCCAATCAGTGCATAAGGCAGCCCCTGTACCCTTGGTCCATGCGCAATGACCCATTGTGCAGTACATCCCCTGTGCCCCTTTAACCCTGTGCCCTTTGACCCCATGCGCAGTCTATCCTTGCGCAAGGTAACCCTTGCGCAAGGCAACTCTTGCGCAGCTCTTCCATGCGCAGTGCATACCCTGCGCAGCCCAACCCCTGACCCTCTTGCACAACCCACTTGTTTATGATGAATTTGTTATTTCTTGATCTTGGCTCTTCTATAGTCCTAATTATATTAGTATTTTATTAGATATTTTACGCCCATTTTATATCCTTACGCCTTTTGTCATGAACTTGATTTTACTTAATATGTTGGAATGACTATTGTACATGGCACGGTATGGCAAGGAACTAGCATAACATGACAGTGACCCGTAATGGTGCACTCCTGACATGACCAAACTGACTTGATAGTGGCCCGTCGTGGTGCACTCCTGATAAGTACCCTGACATGAATTATCTTGATAACTTGATAGTGGCCCGTGGCGGCGCACTCCTGACTTGACATGACTTGATAACTTAGCTTGACTTGTCTTGACACCGTGGGTGTTCCTGCTTGCTTGTGCAATCCACTCGTATTGTCTTGCATCATGTCTAGGACGTGACTCCCTGGTTCCCACGGTCAGGGATTCATACTGAATCTGGCTAGGTTAATGACTAGATTGATCAATTAGTTCATGGAAAATTTCCCAGTTACCTGTTGCCCCTTTGGTCCCGGCCTTATATATATATACATGGGATTTGTTGCTATCCGTCGAGATGAGCGCACTTCCAGCCCGCCGTCGAGCGTGGTACCTTAGGACACATGTATCTTACTACAGTGTGTCTGCTATATCATGCTATCTTTTCCTTTTCTTGCTGGGAGCATTCAGGTAGTAACAAACAGGTAACCGGACTTGGAATTCTCATTGCATCTTGTTAGTAATCAGGTCTGTGATAACCCTAGTTAGTTAAAGCAGTAAGCCGTAGTACTTGCTTGGCCGTGATTGATTGGATGGAGTCTAGTCCCTCTTGTCCTGTCCTGATCCTGTGCAAGGTCATGACATGACATGATTACTCGTGCTTTACCTTAATCATGTTTAATTGCAAGTCTTGAATTCGCATATTTTATCTTGCCGATAAATGGTGGGAGAAACCAAGTTCCGTTCAGACGAAGGGTTACAACCCCGGTCCTTGTTTGGTTTACGGGTTGTAACCTGGCTATCTGAATAGTCCCATGGTCATCTCATCGTATATCATCCTGTCATGCCTTTCTATATGTTCTGTCTTTTATCGATTCTGTACAAGATTTGTCTTTTATATCTAACTATCATGCCTTTTCTTAAATTACTGTCTCTTGTTATGTAATTATATTATTGTGCTGATTGCTGGCTTTTGTTCTTATTTCGTGGCCTCCTTTGTGGCACTTGCTCTTTCTGGGGTCTGACCCAGCTGGTTTTGTATGGCCAGATACCGGAGCAGCAGCAAAGGATCTACCTGCTTTCCAGCCCGATGGTGAACACTAGACGGAACCCGGGCAACGAGTGGGTTTTCTCTTTTTGTTTCTCCCACTGTATTGTTAACTGATATTCTTTTGAGGCGTTTAGCCGACGAGCACTTGTTAGCTCGATGCACTTTACTTTCTGTCTGCCTACGGGCTGTAATCATGATTGGCAACTCGAGGTTGATAATGTATGACTTAACTCTTGCTAGTCCTTACATTTTGTACGACTAGCTTCATGATCATCTGGATATGTAATGTTTGGGATGCCTTACAATTGTATATTTGGTGGTCTGATATCTTGTTACTATCATTACTTGTTGAGATTGAGACAATAGCTTGATTTGACCCTAAGAGACTGATGGTTTGTAGCATACCCTCACATAGCTAGACAGCCGTAACCGTATAGCGGGATGGTTGCCGTTCCGTTATACGTAGCTGGCTGTGCACGTCCCCGTTCTTCAGTATTCTGGTTCTGGGGCGTGACATGGTTTAATTGGTGGCCCATGCAGGTCTTGGCATTCAAGAAATGTGAGGGTTTATCGAATAGATGTCTCAATCTGTACTCGCCTTTGATCTCCACTCGTAATTCTTATCTCCTTGGATTCCTGACTTGATAACATGCTTGCATCATTGTTCCATCCTGGTCCTTCCTTAATATCCCTGATGTCATTTGCTTCAGTGGCATCATTCCTGTTGATCAGCCAGAAGGAGCTCAGCCAGCAGCCCAGCAACAGCAAGAAGATCAAGATCAGTCCTCGGCAGCCGCCTCCCGAGCCATACCTCCTGGAGAACCAGTGCCCCCAGTCCAGCCAGTTCAGCCAGCAGGATCAGAGGATGGGGCCTTGATAGGGCTCATCCGTGAGTTGATTGCGTCTCAGGATCGTCGAGGTGATGCCTTGCAGCAAGCAGTACAAGAAGCTCTGAACAGAAGTGGTCCTCGAAGGAACAGTTCGGTCAACAATTTCAAACGCCTGAACCCTCCCTTCTTCGACGGCAGCGAGGATGCTATTGCTGCAGATGCCTGGCTACAGGACATTGAAGTGATCTTAGAGGCAGCCAGGACCCCTGAAGCAGAGAAGGTGGCGGTGGTGCGCCTGCAGTTACTGGATCTAGCCTGCAGCTGGTGGGCTATGCAAGCAGCGAGTTTGGGTACGCCTGTCATGTGGGCGGTATTCAGTGATATGTTCCAGACAAAGTACTTCGACGCAGTGGCTAGATATGACCTGCAGACCAGGTTTAGTAATCTCAGGCAGATGAGCAGGACGGTCGACGGATATGTGGCCGAGTTTTCAAGGTTGAGTCGGTTTACTTCCACCTTGGTGGCAACCGAGCTAGACAGAGCACAGCGATTCCAGCAGGGGCTCCATTTGGAAATCATATTGGCAGTCGAGCAGTTCGAGCACACAACTTTTGATGCCGTCTTGCGAGCAGCGAGGAGGCATGAGTACACTTCCCGAAGGATAACGGACCGGACCGGAGATCGGAAGCGGTCTCACGACCAGATGAACCAATCGTCAGCACCGGCCCCAGCAGCTAGGGCCTTGACCATTGGAGCTACGAGGACAGATTCAGTCACCTCTTTACAGTATTCTGCCCCGATCTATCTCCAGCAACGGAAGCAGAAGCAGTCTTTCGCAATGGGCTGCACTCATTGCGGGAAGCCAGGGCACGTTGTTTCTGAATGTCGTAGAGCACGGGGGTTGTGCTTGGCTTGTGGAGCACCGGACCACATGATAGGATCTTGCCCGTTCAGAAATAGATCATCGTCGACAGTAACTAGTCCCTCGGTTATGGGACCAGCACCAGCACCAGAACCAGCTCCAGTTCACCAACCACAGCAGCTCCCGTTCCCGGGTCCATTGCCGACTCAGGCCCAGGCCTTCCAGCAGCAGAGGCCTCAGCAGTTCGCCCTGGCCCAGGCCCAGATCCAGAATCGGCCGAGAGGTATATGTGTCCTCTCATCTTACTTTTCTACCGTCGTTATGAGGGCACATGTCATGTTCCATGTGTCCTAACTACAACGGTATATCCCGGACCCGAGCCATGTCCTAGATCATTCGAAAACGGTTATTGGTACCAACCTTTTTCGTATGAGGAGAGGCCCGTGTCCCTGTTTGACCAAAGAGAGAGACCTCAAGCGCAAGACTATCAGTTAAGTCCATGTTGCTTGAGTTCGTCGCTCCTTGGAGAGTCAAACGTGGGAGTGTGAGGATGATATCCGATCACGTTATCCCAATCGGTTTGGCTCGTGAGGTGTAATGTCTTCCTTATGCCTTGCACTTCGATTCCTTGCTTGCATGTATGATTGTATGATTGATTGGTAGCATAGATTGCTTGCGATAGTATAGCTGTCCCGACATCTCTAGCCTCTTGATTAAATTCCGAGGACGGAATTATTTTAAGGTGGATAGGATGTAGTGCCCCGAAATTCGTGATACGTATGTTATACGTGATCGTATTTCTGACCAGTATTTTTCATTTTTTCTTGACCAGTTAAGTTGTGGTATATTTCATACTTAGCATTGTAGTTTAATTGTCATTTATCATTCCTGGATTAATTCTGATTAATGGAACTTGGTTTTATTTGGATAGGAGAAGGAATTGGTTTGGTTTATTATGCATTGGACCATCTTAGCTAACCTCCACCCTCAACACAACTTATCCTCCCCCATTAAAATCCCCACCTAACACTCTCTCTCTCTCCTCATTATTTTCCTTCATTAATTCTTCTTCTTCCTCCACACAACTCTCCAACCCATTAGGCAAGTGCACCTTGCCACCACATGAGAACCACTTTTTATTTGTCCATTAGTCAGATTAGGCCATGGAGATCAACATTAGAACTTGACATTTTGTGATTTGGAGTTTCCATTGTTCTAGATCTAGGTTTTAACTATTTTTGAATTTACATAGTTTTGATCTATTTTGGTTGGATTTTTGTGGGTTTTGATGCTTCCATGTGGAAGAGAATTCAATTTTACTCAAGTTAGAACTTTGAAAATCTAGATTTGACTTTGATTTGACAAAGATATGAAAATTTGAATTTTTGGTGTTCTTGGTGTTCTTCTCGGCCTGGAGTAGCAGCCTGCAGCCTGCGCTCTTTAGCGCAGTGCTGGATTGCGCATCTCCCTCGGCCAGCGCTCTTTAGTACAGCGCCGACCGTACAGCTTGCCCCTTGGCGAACTGTGCTCAACCCAACTGCGCATGGATTTATGCGTAGTCTGCCCATGCGCAATCCATCTCATGCGCAATCTGCTCCAGCGCAGTCCACTTCTGCGTAATCCATCTCATGCGCAATCTGACCCAGCGCCATCCATTCCTGCGCAACCTGATCTTGCGCAGTCCATACTCTGTGCAGTCTACTCTTGCGCAATCCTCCATTGCGCAATCCAATCAGTGCACAAGACAGCCCCTGTACCCTTGGTCCATGCGCAATGACCCATTGTGCAGTACATCCCCTGTGTCCCTTTAACCCTGTGCCCTTTGACCCCATGCGCAGTCTATCCTTGCGCAAGGTAACCCTTGCGCAAGGCAACTCTTGCGCAGCTCTTCCATGCGCAGTGCATACCCTGCGCAGCCCAACCCCTGACCCTCTTGCACAACCCACTTGTCTATGATAAATTTGTTATTTCTTGATCTTGGCTCTTCTATAGTCCTAATTATATTAGTATTTTATTAGATATTTTACGCCCATTTTATATCCTTACGCCTTTTGTCATGAACTTGATTTTACTTAATATGTTGGAATGACTATTGTACATGGCACGGTATGGCAAGGAACTAGCATAACATGACAGTGACCCGTAATGGTGCACTCCTGACATGACCAACCTGACTTGATAGTGGCCCGTCGTGGTGCACTCCTGACAAGTACCCTGACATGAATTATCTTGATAACTTGATAGTGGCCCGTGGCGGCGCACTCCTGACTTGACATGACTTGATAACTTAGCTTGACTTGTCTTGACACCGTGGGTGTTCCTGCTTGCTTGTGCAATCCACTCGTATTGTCTTTCATCATGTCTAGGACGTGACTCCCTGGTTCCCACGGTCAGGGATTCATACTGAATCTGGCTAGGTTAATGACTAGATTGATCAATTAGTTCATGGAAAATTTCCCAGTTACCTGTTGCCCCTTTGGTCCCGGCCTTATATATATATACATGGGATTTGTTGCTATCCGTCGAGATGAGCGCACTTCCAGCCCGCCGTCGAGCGTGGTACCTTAGGACACATGTATCTTACTACAGTGTGTCTGCTATATCATGCTATCTTTTTCTTTTCTTGCTGGGAGCATTCAGGTAGTAACAAACAGGTAACCGGACTTGGAATTCTCATTGCATCTTGTTAGTAATCAGGTCTGTGATAACCCTAGTTAGTTAAAGTAGTAAGCCGTAGTACTTGCTTAGCCGTGATTGATTGGATGGAGTCTAGTCCCTCTTGTCCTGTCCTGATCCTGTGCAAGGTCATGACATGACATGATTACTCGTGCTTTACCTTAATCATGTTTAATTGTAAGTCTTGAATTCGCATATTTTATCTTGCCGATAAATGGTGGGAGAGACCAAGTTCCGTTCAGACGAAGGGTTACAACCCCGGTCCTTGTTTGGTTTACGGGTTGTAACCTGGCTATCTGAATAGTCCCATGGTCATCTCATCGTATATCATCCTGTCATGCCTTTCCATATGTTCTGTCTTTTATCGATTCTGTACAAGATTTGTCTTTTATATCTAACTATCATACCTTTTCTTAAATTACTGTCTCTTGTTATGTAATTATATTATTGTGCTGATTGCTGGCTTTTGTTCTTATTTTGTGGCCTCCTTTGTGGCACTTGCTCTTTCTGGGGTCTGACCCAGCTGGTTTTGTATGGCCAGATACTGGAGCAGCAGCAAAGGATCTACCTGCTTTCCAGCCCGATGGTGAACAATAGACGGAACCCGGGCAACGAGTGGGTTTTCTCTTTTTGTTTCTCCCACTGTATTGTTAACTGATATTCTTTTGAGGCGTTTAGCCGACGAGCACTTGTTAGCTCGATGCACTTTACTTTCTGTCTGCCTACGGGCTGTAATCATGATCGGCAACTCGAGGTTGATCATGTATGACTTAACTCTTGCTAGTCCTTACATTTTGTACGACTAGCTTCATGATCATCTGGATATGTAATGTTTGGGACGCCTTACAATTATATATTTGCTGGTCTGATATCTTGTTACTATCATTACTTGTTGAGATTGAGACAATAGCTTGATTTGACCCTAAGAGACTGATGGTTTGTAGCGTACCCTCACATAGCTAGACAGCCGTGACCGTATAGCGGGATGGTTGCCGTTCCGTTATACGTAGCTGGCTGTGCACGTCCCCGTTCTTCAGTATTCTGGTTCTGGGGCGTGACAACCCTGAAGGAGAACTTACCAGTAGGTGACCCATCGTAAGTCCAGCTACCTTGCTCATCAGAGTATGCTAAAGGTATAGATAAAATGTCAGACGCCATCAAACGACCAACCTGACTATCATGCACATCCCATTGTCGTTGATGGATCAAACATTCTACTGAGACGTGACTGTCAATCATATATATATATATATTTTATATATATATATATATATATATATATATATATATATATATATATATATATATATATATATATAATTGGAACGTCGTCTAGATGAGCAAATGAGTACATTTATTTTTGTTCATAGGAACTCAAGTTAAATCTAATGGTTGATCAATTATTAACTTATTTTAGGAATGTGCAATAATTTATTGACAATCAAAATTTTTAAATCACAAATCAGAAGGATATTGACCGGTTTCTTCTTCACCTCCTCCTCCTCCTCCTCCTCCTCTCTCTCCCCCCTCCTCCACCAAGTTCACATTGCTAAACACCAAATAGTTCTATGAGTTATCATCCAAAGGTGTTGAATAGAAGGATCCGATTATATACATGTTGACGTCGGGATAGGGGAACATTTGTCTTGCCAAAGAGGAAGTACCCTTTGGGAATGATCATGCTAATTGCAATGGCCATCTATATGGAAGATTTGGACATAGGCATATATTTGACAAGAATGAGAGGTTTTTCGTAGAGAAAATACATATCGAAGAATGAAGAATCTGATCTTCCTTTTCCATGTAAAGCTCTAAAGCAAATATATATCAAGGACGAGTCAACGCCATGGCACTTCACAGTATGGACACCTAAATTTCAATGGACTTTGAGGTTTCATTTACACAAGCGAGATCAACGGACTGCTCGACATCAATCAACCAAAAAAAAGTGTGAGGGGGATGTGTGTTAGTGAGAATCAAATCAACAATTGTCTGATAGACATGCTAAAAGATTTGAACTATGAGCACTTCCTCGACTGAACTAGCAGATTAATTAATTGATTTGTGTAACTATGTTATTATTCTAAATGTAAAGAAAAGTAATATTAGGTGATTCTGAGTCTAAAAGATGATTCTCTATCAATGTAATTATTGTGATTGGTGTCCGTTAGACGAGGGTTGGTTTCGATCAGGTGGGTTGGCAAACGCTTCCGTACGCGCCTAACAAGTGGTATCAGAGCCCATAGTTACAAGACGGATTTGGACGGCTCTAATTAGTCAGAGACATATGGTGTTGAATGTTCATCCGTGTACACTTATATACGGGCTCTCTTCTCAAGGTGGAGTTAGATGCATATGCAACTACACGAATTGGTTTTAAATGTGAGTTTGACGTGCACAAGGTGGAGAAAGGCGTTGTGGTTGGCACACAATGGTGGTGTGTAAACGTGTGGGTATAGTTCTGTGCTCGAACGGATCGAGATGGCTAGATGATAATATGTTGGATCTCCTATGTGCTCGGCTGGCGGGAACGAAAAAAATATAGCAAAGAGTGCTAAGTTTGTTCAGCTGGCGAGAATGAACAAAGGGAAACAGGGGTGCTAAGGTTGTTCGACTAGCAGGAACAGACAAATGCAGTAAGGTGCTAAGGTTATTCGGCTAGCTGAAATGATCTAAGGTGGAGATTGTCGTGTTGTATCTAGTTTCTGGTTGAGCACTCAAATGGGAGGTGAGAATGGAGTTGGTAATCTAGTCCCACATGGGGTAGGTGATGGGATCATGTGGTGTAGATAATTGGATTGGTTCAGGCCTTGCATGAGAATTCTCTTTTAAGACATATGGGCCCAATCAATATTATACCTCATGGACCAACTCTGGTTCGAGTCAAACCGTGTTCCCAACAATAATTCATTCCCAGTGTATTTTTTTCAGTTACATATCTATAAGTTATGTTTTCTGTCCAGATTTTAGTATATTGCTGCTTTGGTATTCTTTAGAATATGAGAGTATATGATTTTCTCTTATTTTGAATTATCATCTTGACTTCAGTATTGTCACAAAATTATTTGGCCAAAGTCTAAGCTGAACTGAAGTAGCAGGTACACAAATCTTCTCTTTAGTCTAAGCTGAACTGAAGTAGCAAGTACACAAATATGCTCTTTACTTGAAAATAGTAATAAAAACCTTGGCTTTACTAATTAGACTATCTTACATAACAATAAGCTAGTAGCTCTCGCCATGTCCACCTCTTTCTCATGTTTTCTTGTAATGTAGTAGACTTTGGAGCCAAACCCGATGGGCACACCAACTCCAACCATACCTTTTCATCGTGCATGGTCCGTCGTGCACCGCAATGTACAGCCTGTAAGCATGGTTGTTCCCAAGGGGTGCTTCCTCCTTGGCTAGACAAATGTTCCATTCCTTGCAATAATACCGACATCAAGATGTATATATTGTTGGTGATTTTGTCTTTGGACTAGTATAAAATAGTCCCACATCGACTACACCACCAAGTGAGTATCTTAATATATTACTTTGCATGTATTGAGGTGTGCACATGGGGAATGGTGGGCACATGTTAGTCCATGTGGGTGCCATGTAGGGTATTTACCTATAAGAAAAAAGGATTAACTCCAACAAGGAAACAAATTGCTTTTTGTCGTTTGGACTCTGACTCAGACATGGACTCCAGGATGCCTTGTGCATGCACGGACGTGTTCGGGGTATAGGCATGGACTGGCACACGACTATGCTGATTGTGGGATGATCTAAAATATCAAACTCTATTTTTGAGTATTGATATTTTAGTCCCACAACAGATAAAAGAAAAGCTGAAGTCTCACTCCACTCTATAAATAGAGCCCCCCGGCCTCCTTTGTAAGAAGCACCAAAGTAGAAAGCAAAGGGAGCCCGTTGAGTCCAGGGAGTCCGTTCGAGTCACAAAAAGTACAACTAACGAGCGGTTTAGAAGTTTTTTAAGAACTTGGTGGTTCCTAGAAACGGATCGCATAAAGGTGAAGCTTTCTTTGATCAACAGTAATTTTTATCAGCCTAGCAGGGCTATTTAAATCTCCTCTTTCTTTTTCTCCTTCTTCTTCTTAGTGGGCTACAGAATATTTTGGAGAGCAAACTTGTTTTTCGTAATCTCCAAAATCATAAAAACTCAGTTCAGACACTTTTCAAGTGGGAACTCGTTCGCAGGAATCTCCAAAGTCATGTTGAAAATCAGTTCAGTACATCTAAAAAGCAAACTCGTTTGCAGGAATCTCTGAAGTCCCAACTTAAGAAAATTAGAAGAGCAAATTCATTTGCAAGTATTCTTCAAAATCCTATATAGTCAGAACAGAGAGCAAATTTATTTGTGTCACGCCCCGCTCCCGTAGGAGCGATCGTCCTCGCTAAGGCGTGATGCCGCACGAGCCTAGATTGCGCTCGTTCAAGGCGGGTTCCATAACAGCCGATTATAGCGGCTACGACGGGGTCGTCGCATAGAAGTTCCAAGCAGAAACATTGAATAATAGCAGTGAAAATTTGAAGCAAAACACAAGTTATTCTAAAGAAGCTCTTTATTGATATTGAAACAAAGGTTACAGTGGGGCGCAAGGCCAGCATTACAATCACTCAAGCTCACTCTTCTCATATTATAAGTCACTCAGCTCTCTCTCTTCTCTCAATACTTGTCTCGAGCCCGCGGATGCTTCAGATAGGTGACATCCATACATTATGTCCCGTATAAGTTCAGTCTTCACGCATAACGCATGCCTCAAATCGCCAAGGAACTCCATGCCTCGACGCATCCAAGTGAGCTCTGCGCCACCAGCTTCTACCTGTGCCTGCACATAAGCACTGTGTGGTTGTCAGTATTCAACTGTACTGGTGTTGTAAGCTCCTAGCCCACCCATACAAAACTGATACGTTAATTTACTTTGTGCAACATAGTCCCTTTGTATTGTCTTTCTACTCTTGCCTTAGAATCAGTTTTAGGACATAGACTCTCGGCCTATTTAGTGTCTCTAGACCGTCACCTTGCTATCGCACCGATAACTTCCTTACCCTTGCCTCTAGACGTTCTCGTGCTTGCAACGTCAACGCTCTGACTCATACTTGTCTTTCGTGCCAAACTCTGGGACACAATGACTCGGTCGTGCCATGAAACTCTGAGGCAGTGCCTCCCTACTTAGTATTGCCTATACTTGTGTTGTGACAGCGCGGCCGTGCCTCGTATTTCGATGTCGTGCCCTGCAACTCAACATAACTTAACCAAACTTGCCCTACGGCCTACAACTCAACATAACTTAACCAAACTTGCCCTACGACCCTTCTCGACTTAGCTTGAAACAACTCAAATCTTACTTATGCAACTCTATGTCGAAGACTTAACACTCGTCGCCACATCTCATACCGAAGCACGGTTCATTACTTAGCCAAATCCTAGGCTCCTGAATCATGGTGACTGTCACGACACGTACCCAGATTAGGGGCACGAGCACGTGGGTACGTCCAGCCTACGCCACAGAATCGGCGGTAGAATGCTGTATAGGTCGTTTGTAAATACTACAACTAAATAGTATAAGGGTACCTGTCATCTTCGCATGGAGGAATATAATATGGCATAACTCAATCGCAAGATAAAACTAGGATAAATAGCACGAAATGAATGTATGATAGAAGTGAAAACAGAAAATGAGTTCAGTGTCAAGAACAAGTAGGAATTTTGATCACACAACCACTAATAACTCTCCATCCCCGAATAATATAAAGGATCCGGACATGACACGTCATGATACAGGACTCAAGAGCAGGGGGGCAGCCCACTCCCATGTCTAGGTCACTATCTAAACCAACTCACATAATTATATAATGTACTTGTCTTAAATCTCAATTCCGGACGGAGGACAAGTATAGAAATAATATAACTCAATCACAGTCTAAGCACGATAGGATAACACAGAATTCTATAACTAAAAGAAAACAATAAAAACTACTAAAAGATAGTATCTCAAACAACTCAAAATAAGACAACTATCAAATTATTACAATTCAAGTTCCAGAAAAGAAATCTAAAACAATCTACTAAACTAGTCTCCCGATCACTCCTGAGAGTCGGAGCCAAAGGTAGCTAATCCCTCTCCAGATCCATAGTGAGTAAGGCATACATCTTCAGGGCTAACATCTGTAATATTTTAACAGGTCCAGTTAGGACAGAAACGAATACATCTCATCAAATAAATCCAAGTAAATGACAAAAACCATAAAACAATTATAGACAATTTTATTGATGAAGCATGTGAATTCGAGACAGTTTAAGATGTAAAACTATAGTAAAAGAACAAAAAAAGTAAAAGCTATGAAACAGAATATCATGTCAATGAAGACTGTAAATAAAAGCTAGCTGAACTAGAATAATGTGATATGAGTCCAGTGGTACAATATATGCCAAGTGTGATTCCATTCAATGATCCAAGTAGGGTGATTCTCTTAATGGTTCTTGTGATGATTCTAGTAAAGATTTTAGACAATACTCACAGTGTGTTTTAAAATACTGAGATCGACATGTAAACGGCTAGGGGTTATCCGGCACATCACACACTGGCCAATTGTGGGACGTCTATCATTCTTATATAATTTATAGGGAGGTGGTTCGAGTATTTAGGAATGTTTACATGTCTACTCAAGTATTTTTCCGCCCGACAAATATGAGTGAATCCATAACATGACACGTAAATCGAGAATAAATCTAGCCAGAACATGAAGGTGCTTATAGGTGATTCTTATAATGGTTCTTGTAATAGAGGATAGACAAGTAAGGTATGTGTGTCGTATACATGAATTCCAAAAAATATCAATTCATGTTTGTAACCGAGAATCAATAGAACTGACTAAAACTGAAATATAGAATTCGACAAGTAAATAAAAGAACTTTAAGAGAATGTACTCGCCTGACAATCCGAGTTGCAGATGACGATGTATAACTGAACTGGAGTGATGTAAACCTATTTAAAGTAACTACAAATCACAACATGGTCTAACATATTATAAGAAAGGGCTACAATACAATTCTACATGCTTCTAAGTCCTTCTAAGTCAAAGTCAACCTTGGTCAACTCTGGTCAACTATGAGTCAACTAGTCCGTTTACTAATTTCTAGGTCATACTCAAGTTTTCAAGTCATTTGGAGTTCGTTTGAGTCGATTTGGATCAAGTTTGACCCAAAGTTGACTTTTGTCAACTTGGTCAACTTGCCGGCCAATTCGACCAAACCAAGCTCTAAATGACGACCTAAATTGTCACAACACTCCTATGGTCACAAACACAAACCTACCATCACATAAGGATATATATATATATATCACACAACCAATAATGTATATATACATACACACACACACACACACACACACACACACACACACACACACACATATATATATATATATATATTTTTTTAATATATATATATAGATATATATATATATATAAAGACTTATACATACGCACATATATATATAACTTATGCAAGTATAGTTGTGAGGGGAGTACGGACTGTTGTTAAAACTCCAGAAATCTGGAATCAACAGTCCCCAACTGAAATTATACTCAAAGCCACAATATATCCATATATATATATATATATATATATATATATATATATATATATATATATATATATATATATATATAGGATGAGGGAGGTGAGGTGCCACCCTATGGAGGGTGTCTACTTGTCACCCCCCACATGCTATCATCATGCACCCATGTGCTTGATGATAGCATGGGGGGGTGACAAGTAGACACCCTCCCATGAGGTGCCACCCTACCTCCCTTATTCTATATATATTTATATATATATATATATATATATATATATATATATATAATATATAGCTTACATATATACTATTATACATAGGCCTATATATATACAACTATGTATATACTCAAATGGAAAGAAGGAAGGGTTTGTTTTTGAAAAGGAAAAGCAATCCCAGACCTGGAACAAAGCATCTCAACCAAAAGCTTACAACATAAAAAATACATATAGATATATATTTAAAGTATATATATACTTATATGTATATAAACCTATACATAGGTAGAAAACCCATATATAGCCATAATAGATAAATAAAAAGGAAATAAAACCAACGACTCATTCCCTACAGTCCCAAATCCTCAAGAACGAACCGAAAACTCAGAAATTGAAGTTAAAAAGTTAAGAAATCAAAATGTACCTTTTCTATTCAATTTTTGAAAGCTGAAAAACCCATTTTTTGACAAATCAACCCAAATCACAAAATACTCCACAAATAAATCACGAAACTTGACACACACGTTAGTCTCGACATACATGACATGCTCGGGCACTCACGGAGTCGAAACCGTGTCCGTGTCCGTGTCATGTCCGTGGAGTGCGTATCGGAAAACCGATACCGCGTGTCGAAGAGAGCGTTCTCGCTCGATTGCGTGTCATACGCACAACGAGAAGCCACGAGCTTGTGCACACAGCTAGGTAGGGTCACGGGGTAGGTCTAAAACACGTTGACATGGCACGAAGTCGCAGCAATACGAAGCAATGGCCCACGCACAGCGCGCGGCCTGTTCGCGCGTGCTCGTGGGCGTGCGTGCTCGTGGGCGTGCGTGCTCGTACGGGCGGTTCGCCGCTCGTGGCTCGCACGTAAGGCCACTTCGCAACTCAAGGTCGATCCCTTAGCTAGTCTAGGTATAGGGCTACGTGTCCGAACTACTAGAACGGTCCCTCGTCGCATTGTGTGCGCGTAAGAAGAGCGTTTCAGTCTCAAATTTCAGTCGGGTGCACAGAATGGCTGAATAGTGCACGACGAATAACTCCGCGCTCGCTCAACGAAATGCCTTAAAATTTTACGGGCGAGTGGGCAGAGGTTGCCCCTACGAGCTCATAATATTTTATGCAAGACGGTGCTTTGTGCGTCGAGTTATGATGCACAGACAGCAGGGCATGCACGGAATCTCGTGCACGCGTGTCCGTATCCGTTCGGATGCCGAAATCGTGTCGATTTTCGATCCGTCTTCACAAAAGTTGTTACAAATCATATAAGGAAGGATTTCGCAAAAACAGAATAAAATATTAACACTTTTCAATTCTAAGTGGCATTTTGCCGAACACGTGCAACGTGAGACCGATACGTGTCCGATACCGCTATCAAACGAAACCAAAATCCTATGAAACTTCATATACAGATCAACGGTGCCTATATGGATGCAATAATGAAGAAAATTTAGGAGAAACAAAGGTAGATCAGGATTTACATATTGAGAGTCGAAATCTCAATAAACAAAATTTTTCGAACGACGTGTCCGTCGATTCTCCTCAAGAAAATGCCTCCGCCTCCTCGTTAGTAATACTCCAGCAAATCCTCCTCTTATAAACGAGTGCAACGGAGTTCGTTTCGGGAGAAACGGACTCCAGATAAAGAAACTAGAATTTTTGGAGGAGGAGAACTTTTAGGGTTTCACTTGTGGAGGCTATGCTTCACAAATGAATGAGAGAGGGGGACGGTACTGCTGTGGCCGGCTATATGGGGGTTTCTAGGATTAGGATTTCACATGGGCCAACTCCCTCAAGTTGTAATAAGGCCCAAGTCACAAAGACTCAAAAAGGCTATAAAAATGACTTAAAATTCATTTAAAACATTCTAAAATAACTAATTAATTCTAAAATAATTCCTACACGGTCAAATTAATTCTAATTATTATTATTAGTCTTCTAGTCATGGTTGGCTAAGTTAAACCCATTTATACTACACAAACATCAAACAAAACCACATATCATTACATGAATTCAATAAATTAATAAATAATATAATAATTACAAAATGACCAAAATATCCCTAAATTAAAAATATGGTGGTTACAAATCTACTCCCTTAGAAAAATTTCATCCTCAAAATTTAAGATAGTTGCACTTCTTCTAGGTTAAACTCCCGACAATCAAGGTCAAGAAAATTATATCTAAAATATGTAAAATATGGTCCTACTGGTCGTAATTCTCAGTCTCGAACCGGGTTACTATACTATCTAGCACATCACAAGATTATCCTGACATGTACTAATGAAATCACACAACAAGAAGGGGAAAAAGGATAGGAAAGACAGACCTGCTAACCCATCACCTGCAGCATCAGTCTCCTCGAACCTCAGTACAAAAACTCTACCCCTCTGGTGTTGGGTATGGTACTGTGCTACAGGTGGCCTAGCTCCCTCTCTCTAACCCTGTGCTCCCCCAAGTGGGGGTGCCGAGGGACAATCCTTTATCTGGTGAGCGTCGGATCCACAAAATAGGCAAACTTTCAACCTTCTCCTTCAAAACTCCCAAATGTGTTCCGGCTTCTTGCAGTAGGCACAACTCTGCATCCTCTGATCCTGACCTTGAGGCTGATGCTGTACTTGCTAAACTCGAGCTGGTGCCTACATCTGTTGAGGTTGGTGTACTAACTTCTGCACACAGAGATGCTTTCCACTTCCACTGGCCCCTCCTGAATCATCTTGACTCCTCTTGGACTTGAGCTCCAAGTCATCCTCTCCTGCCATAGCTCCCAACAGAATCTTCTCAAAAGTAGCATTTTTGTTGCTCTTAGTCAAGGACTTGACTTCCTTAACCAAGCCCTTCCTGAACCTCCTAGCATTGGCTCTCTCGCTAAGGCCCTCCATAAATCTGCCCAGGCGGCAGAACTCTCCAGTGTACTCTTCTACTGTTAGGTTCCCCTGAACCAGGTTCTCGAACTGCGTCTCCAAAGCGCCAAGTGCTGTATCGGGGAAGAAATTCTCCTTGAAAAGCTTCTTGAAAGCCTTCCAAGTCTGCCCCTTTGTACCAACCCTGGGGTCAGTCTGGTACCATGTACGGGCAAGGTCCTGCATCTGGCTGCCCGCTGTCTCTATTTGTAGTCGGGCTGATATCTCTGCAAGGCGAAAGATTTTTTCTATGTGCTCGATCCAGTCATCCGCATAAAGGATACCCTCCGTACCCTTAAAGTTTCGTGGATGCATCTTCGGGAATTCCTGAATGCCCGGTATCTTCGGCTGGTATGGCTGAACCTGCCCTCCCTGCGGCTGGGCAGTCACCTTCTCCACTGCTACCATGGCTAGATGATGAGCATTATCAATGCCCTGCCTCTTGTCCTCTGCCTGGCATCGTTGCGTCTCCATCATCTGCTGTATGAAGGCAAAGAATTATGCTACATCAATTGTCCCCTGAGGCGGTGGTGGTAGCATCCCTTGAACTCCTGGGGTAGTCCTCGGAACCGGTGGAGGAGCACCCCCAAAAGCTGCAAACGGGCCCACCTGAGCTGGAACAAGAGGTGCTGCGGTCCCAGGGTCCTACTGAGTTGGACAAGAAGTGGCAAACCTTTCAGTGGTATCCCTTAGGCCAGAGCGTTACGATCGTGTCTGCACTATCCTGAAGACAGATCAAACAAAGAATCAATTACTGAGAAGGAAGCGATATAATCAAATGAGCACAGTTATTTCAAAATAAGGCAATTGTCAGCAAGAATGTGTAGATGGCACGAATTAGATCAGAATTTTTTCCTAACTGTGATCGAGTACCTCTCAGCTAATGCCTATTTCTTAGTTCCTATCGCAGGCTCGTAGTAGTACAACTAAGTCGCCGTACTACCACGATATCGTAATAATGCGAATCTCGACCTGCATGGACCACCACTAAAAACGTGTCACGACCCGCACCCAATTTAAGGGTACAAGTGCGTAACCACGCCCAGCCTACGCCGCAGAATCGACGGTAAAACATTGTTCTAGGTCACTATCTAAACCAACTCATGCAATTATATAATGTACTTGTCTTAAATCTCAACTCCGGACGGAGGACAAGTATAGAAATAATATAACTCAATCACAGTCTAAGCACGATAGGATAACACAGAATTCAATAACTAAAAGAAATCAATAAAAACTACTAAAAGATAGTATCTCAAACAACTCAAAATAAGACAACTCTCAAATTATTACAATTCAAGTTCCAGTAAAGAAATCTAAAACAGTCTACTAAACTAGTCTTCCGATCAGTCCTGAGAGTCGGGGCCGAAGGTAGCTAATCCCTTTCCAGATCCATAGTGAGTAGGGCATACATCCTCAGGGCTAACATCTGTAATATTTCAATATGTCCAGTCAGGACAGGAATGAATACATCTCATCAAGTAAATCCAAGTAAATGAAAAAAAAACCATAAAACAATTATAGACAATTTTATTGATGAAGCATGTGAATTCGAGACAGTTTAAGATGTAAAATTATATTAAAAGAACAAGAAAAGTAAAAGCTGTGAAACAGAATATCATGTCAATGAAAACTGTAAATAAAAGCTAGCTAAACTAGAATAATGTGATGAGTCCAGTGGTACAATATATGTCAAGTGTGATTCCATTCAATGATCCAACTAGGGTGATTCTTGTAATGGTTCTTGTGATGATTCTAGTAAAGATTCTAGACAATACTCACAGTGTGTTTTAAAATACTGAGATCGACATGTAAACGGCTAGGAGTAATCTGGCACATCACACACTGGCCAAGTGTGGGACCGCTATCATTCTTGTATAATTCACAGGGAAGTGGTTCGAGTATTTAGGAATGTTTACATGTCTACACAAGTATTTCCCCGCCCGACAAATATGAGTGAATCCATAACACGATACATAAATCAAAAATAAATCTAGCCAGAACATGAAGGTGCTAATAGGTGATTCTTGTAATGGTTCTTGTAATAGAGGCTAGACAAGTAAGGTATGGGTGTCGTATACATGAATTCCAGAAAATATCAATTCGTGTTTGTAACCGAGAATCAATAGAACTGACTAAAACTAAAATATAGAATTCGACAAGTAAATGAAAGAACTTTCAAAGAATGTACTCGCCTGACAATCCGAGCTACTAATGAGGATGTATAACTGAACTGTAGCGATGTAAACCTATTTAAGGTAACCACAAGTCACAACATGGTCTAACATATTATAAGAAAGGGCTACAATGCAATTCTACATGCTTTTAAGTCCTTCTAGGTCAAAGTCAACCTTAGTCAACTCTGGTCAACTCTGGTCAACCTTGAGTCAACTAGTCCTTTTACTAATTTCTAGGTCATACTCAAGTTTTCAAGTCATTTGGAGTTCGTTTGAGTCGATTTGGATCAAGTTTCACCCAAAGTTGACTTTTGTCAACTTGGTCAACTTGTCGGCCAATTCGACCAAACCAAGCTCTAAATGACGACCTAAATTGTCACAACACTCCTATGGTCACAAACACAAACCTACCATCACATAAGGATATATATATCAATATATAAATATATATATATATATATAAAGACTTATACATACGCATATATATATATATATATATATATATATATATATATATATATATATATATATAACTTATGCAAGTATAGTTGTGAGGGGAGTACGGACTGTTGTTAAAACTCCAGAAATCTGGAATCAATAGTCCCCAACTGAAATTATACACAAAACCATAATATATATATATATATATATATATATATATATATATATATATATATATATATATATATATATATATTTATTTTATATATATATATATATATATATATATATATATATATATATATATATATATATATATATATATATATATATATAGGCATATTTATATATACAAGAAGGGTTGGTTTTTGAAAAGGAAAAGGAATCCCAGACCTGGAACAAAGCAGCTCAACCAAAAACTTACAACATAAAAATATACATATAGATATATATTTAAAGTATATATATACTTATATGTATAAAAAATAGATAGAAAATCCATATGTAGCCATAATTGATAAATAAAAAAAAAATAAAACCAATGACTCATTTCCTACAGTCCCAAATCCTCATGAACGAACCGAAAACTCAGAAATTGAAGTTAATAAGTTAAGAAATCAAAATGTACCTTTTCTATTCAATTTTTGAAAGCCGAAAAACCCATTTTTTGACAAATCAACCCAAATCACAAAATACTCCACAATAAATCACGAAACTAAAAATATATATATATATATATATATATATATATATATATATATATATATATAGGCATAAAATATATATATATATATATATATATATATATATATATATATATATATATATATATATATATATATATAGGCATAAAAAATATATATATATATATATATATATATATATATAGGCATAAAAAATATATATATATATATATATATATATATATATATATATATATATATATATATATAGGCATAAAAAAAAAAAAAAATATACAACTATGTATATACTCAAATAGAAAGAAGGAAGGGTTGGTTTTTGAAAAGGAAAAGCAATCCCAGACCTGGAACAAAGCATCTCAACCAAAAACTTACAACATAAAAATATACATATAGATATATATTAAAGTATATATATACTTATATGTATAAAAAAATAGATAGAAAATCCATATATAGCCATAATTGATAAATAAAAAAGAAATAAAACCAACGACTCATTCCCTACAGTCCCAAATCCTCATGAACGAACCGAAAACTCAGAAATTGAAGTTAATAAGTTAAGAAATCAAAATGTACCTTTTCTATTCAATTTTTGAAAGCCGAAAAACCCATTTTTTGACAAATTAACCCAAATCACAAAATACTCCACAATAAATCACGAAACTTGACACACACATTAGTCTCGACATACGTAACATGCTCGGGCACTCACGGAGTCGAAACCGTGTCCGTGTCATGTCCGTGGAGTGCGTATCGGAAAACCGATACTGCGTGTCGAAGAGAGCGTTCGCGCTCGATTGCGTGTCATACGCACAACGAGAAGCCACGAGCTCGTGCACACGGCTAGGTAGGGTCACGGGGTAGGTATAGGACACATCGACGTGACACGAATTCACAGCGACGCGAAGCAATGGCCCATGAACAGCGTGCCGCCTGTGCGCGCGCACCTGCGTGCTCGTGCGGGCGGTTCGCCGCTCGTGGCTCGCGCATGAGGCCACTTCGCGACTCGGGGTCGAGCCCTTGGGTAGTCTAGGTATAGGGCTATGCGTCCGAACTCTTGGAATGGTCCCTCGTCATATTGTGTGCGCGTATGAAGAGCGTTTGAGTCTCGAATTTTAGTCGGGTGCACAGAATGGCTGAACAGTATACGACGAATAACTCCGCGCTCGCTCAACGAAACGTCGTGAAATTTGACGGGTGAGTGGGCAGAGGATGACCCTACGTGCTCGAAAAATTTCATATGAGACGGTGATCTGTGCGTCGAGTTATGACGCACAGATAGCAGGGCGTGCACGGGACCGTGCGCGGGATCTCGTGCACGCGTGTCCGTTCGGATGCCGAAATCGTGTTGATTTCCGATCCGTCTTCACGAAAGTCGTTACAAATCATATAAGGAAGGATTTCGTGAAAACAAAATCAAAAATTAACACTTTTCAATTCTAAGTAGCATTTTGTCGAACACATGCAACGTGAGACCGATACGTGTTCGATACCGCTATCAAACGAAACCAAAATCCTATGAAACTTTATACACAGATCATTGGTGCCTATATGGATACAATAATGAAGAAAATTTAGGAGATACAAAGGTAGATCAGGATTTATCTATTGAGAGTCAGAATCTCAATAAACGGAACTCCTCGAAAGACGTGTCGGTCGATTCCCCTTAAGCAAATGCCTTCAGCAAGTCCTCCTCTTCTAGACGAGTGCAACGGAGTTCGTTTGGGGAGAAACGGACTCCGGATGAAGAAACTAGAATTTCTAGAGGAGGAGAACTTTTAGGGTTTCACTTGTGGAGGCTATGCTTCACAAATGAATGAGAGAGGGGGAGGGTACTGCTGTGGCCGGCCATATGGGGGTTTCTAGTGTTAGGGTTTCACATGGGCCAACTCCCTCAAGTTGTGATAAGGCCCAAGTCACAAAGACTCAAAAAGGCTATAAAAAATGACTTAAAATTCATTTAAAACATTCTAAAATAACTATTTAATTCTAAAATAATTCCTACAAGGTCAAATTAACTCTAATTATTATTATTAGGCTTCTAGTTAAGGTTGGCTAAGTTAAACCCATTTATACTACACAAACATCCAACAAAACCACATATCATCACATGAATTCAATAAATTAATAAATAATATAATAATTATAAAATGACCAAAATATCCATAAATTAAAAATGTGGTGGTTACAACAACTTCTCATGACAGGATCCGACATATACTAGTCCGTGAACTATCTTGTTAGGAATCAAGTAAGACACTAAAACTGAATCGGATAAAGCAGATATCAAGACAAAAAAAACTATCAGTAAATGTACTCGCTTGTGGTCCTGAGTTAATAAGGTGAACAGATGCTTAGAGTAATCATAGACCTAAAGATGAGATACCATGTGTCAAAACAGGGTTTAATAATGAAAGAAAAGCTAATCTAGTCATGATATACAAGTCTAAGCCAAAACTAGGTCAAACTAGGTCACATCAGGCTAAACTAGGTCACACTAGGTCATACTGAGCCAAACTAGGACAAACAAGGTCACAGAAAGTCAATCCAAGTCAAACTAGGTCAATCTGGGTCAAAGGTTGACTTACAGTTGACTTATGGTCAACTGGTCAACTCTGGTCAACTCTAGGTCAACCCTAGGTCAAACTAGGCTAATGTTGACCAACTATTAACTTTCAGTCAACTGGTCAACTCTGATTTGGTTTCGAGTCAATTCTAGTCACTTTTAGGCTAAGTTTGACTTTCGGTTGACTACTTTTGGTCAAAACGGTCAACCGAGGTCAAAACTAGTCTAAAAGCACTAATCCTGACCATTACCAACCAAGACAATCAATTTCTAACCCCATCTTAACAATCAAACCCCATCTTAGACTTTATCCCAAAATTCTACTTTTACCCTTTACAAGGTATTCCCCAAATCATGTCCCGATACAAAGGCAACCCCTCATAATCTTGGTAAACTGACCTAGGCTTCTTAGGGTAGCTAGACACTAACCTATCTAGACATTACCAACCAAGAAACCTAGGTATCTAGCCCATCCAGTCCATCTTACCCTCATGTTGGTCACTCTCAACATTACCTTAAGGTAATCTTGGTATCTTGAGATACCAAGATACCAACACCACCACTAATCTTAAACCACTACCACCACTCACAAACATCATCTATCTAACCCCCATCTAACTTAGAATGCTACTTCTAAAATAACTCTCAAAAATCAACTCAAACATCTACCACAAACCCCCTAATGAATCTTAACATGACATATAACATAACATGACCAACCCTAATTTCTACCACTAGAAATACTACCCCACTAACCACCTAACACACTAAAAATACTCTCTAACTTAGGGGTTTCATAGTAGAAAATGTGGTTGACAAGTGGGGGTAGGCAATTGGGGCTAAGGTGGGTCAAAAGGGGATGTTTGGGGGCTACAAAAAACCCCAAAAATATCCTACACTGCATACAACATGCAGTCCCCAGGGGGGACTGCTGCTGCTGAAAATGGCAGCAGTATGGCTGCTGTTACTGCCCCTATTGTCCCCCTCTATCTCCCCATCACTCCACCATAACACCACCTCAAACCACTCCTAAAACCCTCTCAAAACTCCCCTCCAAACCACCACAAACATCACTAAAACAAACACAAAATTGAACCACACTCACACACACATAATATATATATATATATATATATATATATATATATATATATATATATATATATATATATATATATACACACACACACACACACACTCTCAATACATATATATATTAAGAACACATGAAAATAGACACACTCTTAAGTGATACAAAGAGACACCACACACACAATCATGATATAAATATCAAGACACTCTCTAATATATATACATAGACACTCACATACAAATATATTAGAGAGTGTCTTGATATTTATATCATGATTGTGTGTGTGGTGTCTCTTTGTATCACTTAAGAGTGTGTCTATTTTCATGTGTTCTTAATATATATATATATATATATATATATATATATATATATATATATATATATATATATATATATATATATAAGACACACACACATACTTATATAGACATGAATATAGAGACTCAAGAATGAAATGTAAAGACACTCAAGAACACATCTCTAACATATAAAATCTGAGATTAAAACATGAAATAGATTATTTACACAATAACAACAAACAAAAGTGTGTCCAAATTTGGAGGTTTTCCACATGGACAAAAAGCACAATAAGGACACTCCTAAATGTCTCCAAATGGACACAAAATGGACACAAATGGAGACACAACCATGGAGTGATTCCTATGGGTCCAAAACATTCCTAAATGTATGAGGGTTCGATTTAGAGGGTAGATTTTACCTTCCGGGAGATCAAATCCAAGGGAACACCTTCCGACACGACACCGATACAAAGGGCTCTCCAAATGGACACAAACCAAAGCCAAATTCTTCCAAACTTGGCTAGCACCCTCTCTTCATGGAGTAGAGAAGAAATGAAGAAGATTTGGTAGAAGAATGGATTATTTTGGAGATGAAATCAATGGAGGTTCCTCTCAAATTTTTGAGGAAGAACATGAGAGAGAAAATTTGTGGATAATAACAAATGAGAAGTGACTCATTCCCCTCCCTCTTTGGCCAGCCAAGAATGGGCTATGTATCCCTATTTGCTAAAGTCTAAAATACCCCCTCTAGCTCCTATTGGTTTAAATTAAAAATAGGTTTTTGGTTTGGGGCTAAATTAGTCTAGTTTAAGTCTCTAATTAACCCAACCTAGTCATGAATATTTAGTCTAACTATACTAACTTAAATATTGTCATATGTGGACCATGCCTAACAAATGAGTGGGTCTCACTAGAGTCAAAGCTATCCCGGATCTCCATTACAAGTCGGATTGAGTTGAAATTCGAACCCGACTCAAATAACCCCAAAATAATATCATAAATAATAAAATAATTCCAAAAAATATTCTAAAATGAAAAATAACCAAAATACCCCTGTTCTTGAAAACTAGGGGTGACAGTGAAGATCGTGCACACATACCTTCTTAACACAACTCGTGCCGTGCTTACATTTCCTTAGAATCGACCGACACCGTGCATGCAGATTGTCGCTTTGCACGCTAATTTATCTATATGAAAGGTCACCGGCATTAACTAGCCATAGTGGACATAGCATGGTAAATAGGATCCTTGTACCGCAAGTAGCAATCTCCGATGCAAGTCTCCAAACTACCGGTTGCATCATAACCAGCTCGGCTATAACACTACTAAAATCTGCTCAATTGACGACGTAAATTTAGCGATGTGGGCAAAACGTCGCTAAATTATGCACATTAACGACGTTTAATTGAAATATCGCTAATAGTTGCTACTAGCGACGAAAATAGCGACATGACAACGACGTATATTAATTACATGAGCTAGTCATCACAAAACATCGCTATGACGTCCCTAATGGTGACTAATTTAGCGATGTTTGGATGAACGTCGCTAAATTCTAATTAAATTTTCCCCCAACGATTCATTTCTCCCATTTTACTCTCTCATTATCTCTCCTCCCCCCTCCGGCGCTCTTATTCTCTCTAGCGCTCTCACTCTCTCCGACGACTCTCACTCTCTCCGGCGACTCTCCTACCTCTCCGGTACGTGACTCTCCCCCTCCCTCCCTCTCTCTATTTTGGTTGTTGGTGGTTGTGGCGGTGCGGGTGGCTCGGGGGGAGGGACAGGGGGATGCGGGTGGTTGGAGGGTGAGTGGGGGTAGCAGGGGGGTGAGGGCGGCTGGGGGAGGGGAGCTAGGGTTAGGGGTCAGGTTAGGGGTGGATATGTGTGGGTGGAGGGAGGGGCATAGGGTTGAGTTTGGCTGGGGTAAGGGAGCAGGGGGTGGAGGTGGCTGGGGGAGGGGAGCAGGGGGTGGGGGCAGTTGAGGGAGGGGAGCAAGGGGGTGGGGGCGACTGGAGGCGGGAAGCAGTGGTGGTGGGGGCGGCTGGGTAAGGGGAACAAGGGGGGTGGAGGCGGCTGGGGGAGGAGAGCAGGGGGTGGCTGTGGGGAGGGGAGGGTTAGGGTTAGGGTTAGGGTTAGGGTTAGGGGTGGTGTATGTGGAGGGGGGCTTGGTCAGGGGCACCGATAGTTCCAAAAAATCTGATAATTTAGTAATAATTATTTGTTTTTCGACACCGAAAAATGTGACACTTCGATTCGAAAGCACCGATAGTGCCGATATTTGTAATAAGTAGTTTTGTTGGTTAGTTAATTGGTAACATGGTGATCGAAACATATAGTCCCTACAGCCATTCGACTGGCGAGGCAGAAACTATGTAGCCATAGATAAAGTTGACTGTCCTCCAACCCTCATCCCACGGCAATGATGATACGACAACCTATCTCTATATCTTTTAGTAGTAGATAATGTCTTAGTATTACATTATTTGGGTTCATCTTGATTCTGTTATATCCTTCAGATACTACATTCGATAAGAACATATACTACACCATATGTACAGAACATAGATGATTCATACTAATGTATGCTAGAATAAATTTTGGGTTGTGTTCTGAGCCATCCGTTCTCACACTTAAAACACATATGAATTAGTACTGTGTGTCAATCTTTGTTTTTGTATTTTCGGCGAACCCAGGGATTGGATTCTGTATTTTGTAATTTGGATTCTGTATTTTGGCTCTAGCTCCAGCTCCATTTGCATTAATCTACGGTATGACATGGTGATCAGGACATAGTCCCTGCAGCCATTCGATTGACGAGAGAGAAACTATGTAGCCGTAGATAAAGTTGACTGTCCTTCGACCCTCATCCTTCGACAATGATGATATGACAACCTATCACTATATCTTATACAGTAGTAGATGATGTCTTAGTATTACATTATGTGGGTTCATCTTGATTCTGTTACATTCTTTAGATACTAGATACGATAAGAACATATACTACACCATATGTACAGAACATAGGTGATTTACACTAGTGTATGCTAGAATGAATTTTGGGTTGTGTTCTGAGCCATACGTTCTCACACTTGGCAAAAAATTGAATTTTCTGTATTTTATCTGCTTTCGAAAATGTACTAAAACGAGATGATGGTTCCTTTAGTTAGCTTGCTTATGTTACAATTATATTATTTGTGTATATCGATCTTACCAGATGGCACCCATGACCCGAGGAGCGGCATGTCGTTTGAGGAAAATACTGAATGCTGAGGTGGCTCCTCCTACTGTTAAGGAGGAAGTGGCACCGGTAGCTTGTGAGACCGGGAGTTCTATTCATCCAGCACCTACAATGGACTACATCTTTCCGGCCGCCGTCGATCCCACTTATTCGAGGTGGTTGCATGATCGTATCACTGAGCGTTTGCGTGAGCTGCGTGTTTCTCATTAGCTATTAGTACTTATTTGTATTATACTATTTGTATTGGGTTGTGTTTGTGTTAGACTATTTGTATTGGACTACATATATGAATTAGTACTGTGTCAATCTCTGGATTGTATTGGACTACGACATGGTGATCAGGACATAGTCCCTGCAGCCACTCGACTGGCGAGGCAGAAATTATGTAGCCGTAGATAAAGTTGACTGTCCTTCGACCCTCATCCCTCGGTAATGATGATATGACAACCTATCACTATATCTTATATAGTAGTAGATGATGTCTTAGTATTACATTATGTAGGTTCATCTTGATTCTGTTACATTCATCAGATACTAGATACGATAAGAACATATACTACACCATATGTACAGAACGTAGATGATTCACACTAATGTATGCTAGAATGAATTTTGGGTTGTGTTCTGAGCCATCCATTCTCACACTTGGCGAAAAATTGAATTTTTTATATTTTATCTGCTTTCAAAAATGTAATCAAATAAGATGGCACCCGTTCTCACAGATGGCACCTAAGACCCGAGGATCTCGCTTGAGGGAGGCACAGATGGCTGTGAAAGAGGAGGTGGCACCAGAGGGCAGTTCCACCGAGAGAGCTGCTCCAGAAGTAATTCCTAAAGCCGAAGGAGCTGTGAAAGAGGAGGAGGCACCAGAGGGTAGTTCCACCGAGAGTTCCAGTCATCTATCTCTCCCGGATATTGATCTGGCTGCCGCAGATCCTGCCTATGCGTGCTGGCTGAGGAAGTTCTATCTTCTCCAGCATAGACGACAATAGATACATATATTGACTGGATTTGTTTTGATAGATATATCTCCTCTGGATATTGTGATGGATATTTATTTTGATGGATATATCTCCTTTGGATATTGTGATGGATATTTGTTTTTTGGTGTGTGACGTATATTGGTTTGTGTGATGTGTGATGCATATTGTGATGTATATTTGTTTGTGTGATGTGTGATGCATATTGTGATGTTCCGAGAGGCTTGAGGAGACGACCAATTATTTTTGGTCTATTCTGGATTGGATTGTATTGTGTGTGCCGGTGTTGACTGTTCAACCGAAGGGGTCGGCGAACCCAGCGATTAGATTCTGTATTTTGGATTGGATTGGATTAGATTCTGTATTTGGATTGTATATTTGCATTCTGGATTCTTTTTTTAAATTTTTTAATTTAGTGACGTTTATATTCGTCGCTAAAAGTTAGCGACGAATATAAACGTCGCTAAATTGTTGACGTGGCAAACAATCTGATGCCACCACATCGTCGCAAAATGTCGCTAATGTGTCGCTAATCGGCGACCACGATAAAATGTCGCAAATAATGTCGCTATTTAGCGACGTCATAAGCGTCGCTAACTAACGTCGCCATAGCGACTTTTTGCGACGCTTTCTCGATTAGCGACACACGTTTTTTTATCGTTTCCTAAACGTCGCTGAAAATCTCGCTAATTTAGTTTAGCGATATTTTGTTCGAGATTAGCAACATTTTAGAACGTCGCTAATCTGACAAATTTTTGTAGTGTAACCTGTTTCTTCCTAGGCCGAGTCGGTCCCGTGGCCCCGGGTTGCCTCTCAAAGAAACAATCACCCTTGTCGACAAGTTGTCCATGACGACGCACCTACGACGGCTTCCTCTAGACTCACGTAAATGCATGGCCTAATTTGTGGAACGACTCAACCAAACTTAGCAAACCATGCTTTCGAACCATACTTGCAAATCATGCATCAAAACCATGAGACTCGCAACAAGGGACCGCCTCGGTGACTAACCATCGCTCAAACTTTCCATTGTGACTAACCATCGCTCGAACTTAATATTACGACTAACTATCGCTTGGACCTAACAGTCTTTGAACTCAGGGAACGGCTACGGCATAGCCTTCCTACTTAACTTGAACATAACGTATTTCTTAAGTACCATAGACCATGGCTAACTTTCCATAGTGCCAACCGTAGCTCGTGCCTTAAACTGACTTGCATTCTACACGACGCTATCGTCCAAGTCATTCTTCATATGACGGGCCTTGAGATCGTAGGACTGAATAACTTGAAAACCGTAGAAAGAGCGAAACAATGCTTGCTATGACATCGATAGCCCAACATTACCTTGCCTAACTTAATCGAGCCTACAACTTAACCCGTGGGATGAGCAAAGGCTATGCCAAGCCTTGCATCGTGGAAGCGTGCATGCTTTATCGAGTATTTACGCGGGTGACGCCTATGACTTAGGCTAATTCACAACTTTTGCACCAAAGACCAACTTTCCTTCTCCCAAGCCACGGGATGAAGGACCGAGTATCATTTTCAAAGTACACCGTGCACCAACTTTAAGCCGACCGTTGGACCTTTCCATATTCTAACTCAATCCGACTCGACTTGGGATCATTCCCTTAGCTATATGGATTTGTCTATTTTATTATCAAGCCTACTTGTGCATTTGAAAACTTTAGTTTTATTAGTGTGAAGGCCAAGCTGAGGCAAGTTCACCGAAGCCACCTACCTGAGTGAGGGGTCGCCTCAATCGAGAGGTCCTTTGAGTCGCCGTTGCATGGATAAGTCTTTCGATTCCTCCAATTGACTAAGCGGGACGGGGCACTACAATTTGCAAGAAGATCTCTGTGTCTGACAGTTGCATATCAGAATATAGATAAAATTTCTTTGTAAGTGATCTCTTAAATTCTGACCGTTCTTCCATCTAGATATGTTTCGGGAATAATAATCTCAAAGCAAGATCCGGATCAGATAGAGAACCGCTAAACAATCCTTCTCGATACAAGTTTTAACAAACTTGAGAAGCTTGACGGAGAACACTTCCAACATTTAGATGAGAAAAAGTTCTTTGTCAAATGGTTTGATGGGTGATGGGCCTAACTATCCAAGGAGGAGGATGCACATTACATGACAAATCGAATTTGCCGATAGTGCATAGAGATTACAATTTGTGATAGAGCGGACGAGAAGTCTCCAATAGAGCATCTCAAGATATTTGTGCGAACGGCTCAATCACATGCATACGATTTGTTCAGATCATACGTATATGTGCACCTGGATTCTGCTCGGCATGGTACACGGTTTTTGCTCCAACTAAGAGCAAGATAATGTATGGTGATCTCGACGCATGACTGTATATGCACATGGTAGAGTCTACGTATGACTGCAGATGTGTCAAAGACAAATGAGAAGAAGACCAAGATATTTGTGCGAACGGCTCAATCACGTGCATACGATCTATTCAGATCATGCGTATATGTGCACCTGGATTCTGCTCGGCATGGCGCATAGTTTTTGCTCCAACTAAGAGCATGACAGTGCATGGTGATCTCGGCACATGACTATATATGCATATGGTAGAGTCTCCGTATGACTGCAGATGTTCTATCTGCATATGCTCATAGGGTGTTGCATATCTTGGCACATGGGTTCGCTCAGATGAGGTACATGGGACAACCCGAATGATGCGCATGGATTGGTACATAGGTTTTGCTCCAATATGTGCATGGTTTCGACTATATAAAGCATGAAAATTCTCCAGGAGTGTAATAATCCTACATGAAAACCATTTTATCATGGTAGTATTAGTTATGGTTGTGGCTTGAAGGGTCACTTGAAGGAGAAATACAAAACCAAAATAACAAGGTAAATCTAAACTTGGTTGTTTTGATAACATAACTTGGCTGCTATGTATGTACATGTTGAGTCATCTAGTGTGGTAGCTAACTAGTTGGTGGATACTGATACATCTAGCCACACGTACAAGGAGCTATTCACCTTGGATGAGCCTAGCTATGAGGAAGGCCTCGAAAGCAAACATATTTCTAGCAGAAGATTTGGAGATCAGAATCACAATCTTAGACTTTCGGAAAGTTGCTGACACTGGTGTACGTGTAGCATGTACTAGTTATTTCTGAGGTCATACTCTCTGGAAGTCTGTTGTTTGATACGGACAAGAAGATGGACATTCATGCTGGCAAGATGTTGGATTCTTGGCTAGGAACATGCTTTGGAAAGATGTTCTGTATCAAGCGAATGTTTGGACTACTGTTGATGATGCAATTTCTTAATTGAGTTGTGACGAATGGACTAGGACATGTACTAACTCAAGATGCCTAGTCTAAACCTTATCTCTTGAATTTGGGGGTAAGGAGGTAGAGGGAAATAAAGTCCGTGCAGGGATAAAGACTGTCATAAAACTGTTCAGGCAATTGAAACAAAGTACAGATCTTCTGGAGTTGATACACTCAGATATTTATGACTTTTATTATTTCTCCAATGAGGCCGGGTTAAAGTATTTCTCGAAGGACGGAACGTTCGAGAAGTTTAGAGACTTCAGGTATGAAGTTGAATGTCTAACCGGTCGATAACTCAAGATACTCAAAAGTGGTTGAGACATAGAGTATTATTTTCTTGGACTCGTATCATTCTGCTATTGTAGTGTCCCGTCCCACTCAATCAATAGGAGGAATCGAAACGCCAATGACGTTCGGACTTAGCCTTACAACGGCTGCTCGAAGACATCGCTGGGTCAAGGCGACCGCTCGATCAAGTAGGATAGTTTCGGTGAACTTGCCTCATATTAGCCTTCACATAATAAATCGCATGTTTTTAACTTGCACAAGTAGGCTTAATAATAAAAGAGACGAATCCACATAGATAAGGAAATAATCTTGACGGATCGAATCGAATTTAGAACATGGAAAACGTTCCACGGTCGGCTTAGAAGTATTGCATGGTGTGCTTTGAAAATGACACTCGGTCCTTCGTCCCGTAGCTTAGGAGAAAGAAAGTTGGTCTTCGGTACAAAAACTAAGAGTTAGCCTAAGTCATAGGCGTTGCCCGCATAAACGCTTGATAAAGCATGCACGGTTCCACGATGCATGGCTTGGCATAGCCTTTGCTCGTCCTCGGGTTAAGTTGTAGGCTTGAGTAATGTTAGGCAAAGTTATGCCGGTCGACCTAAGTCAATCTAAGTATTGTCCCGCTCTTTCTACAGTGACCATGTTATTCAGTCCCACGATCTCAAGGCCCGTAGTATGAAGTATGATTTGAGCGATAGTTTTGCACAGAACGTAAGTCGGTTTAAGACACGAGCCATGGTTGGTACGATGTAAAGTTAGCCACGGTCTATGGCATTTAAGGAAGGCATTTGGTTTAAGTTAAGCTGGAAGGCTATGCAGTAGTCTTTTCCTCAATCTCAAAGAAGTTAGTTCACGCGATCGTGTGTCGCTGAGGCGGTCCCTCGGTTGGGAGTCTCACGTTCCTATACACGTTTTCAAAGTATGAGACGGTCCCTCGGTTGGGAGTCTCACGGTTCCGATGCACGTTGTGCAAAGTGTGATTTAGAGCACGAGATGCTAAGAATAGTTCCAGTCGTACCGTAACATTAGGCCATACATTTACGTGAGTCTAGATGTCTCGTAGGTGCGTGGTCATGGATAACTTGTCGACAAGGGCATTTGTTTCTTCGAACGGTAACTCGGGACCACGGGACCGACTCGGCCTAGAAAGAAACACGGTATAGCCGAGTTGGGTAGTAGGCAATGGTACTTGCATTGGGGATCGCTACCTGCGGTACAAGGATCCTGTTTGCCAGGCTATGTCCATGATGGCTTGTCATGCCAGTGACATTTCATATAGATAATTGGCGTGCTAAGCGACGAATTCGCATGCACGGTGTCGATCTTAACAAAGGAAGTGTAAGCACGGTATGACTTGAGTTATGAAATGTGTGCTCGGTTGCACCCAAAGTATTATAAGGCCTAGGGTTTGGCTAAGTAAAGACCCGTGCTACGGCACGAGATGTGGCGTCAAGTGTTAAGTCGTTGGCATAGAGTTGCATAAGTCAAACTTCAGTCATTGCAAGTTAAGTCGAGAAGGGCCGTAGGGTAGGTTGCGTGAAGTCACGAAGAGTTGCTGGGTACGACCTCAATTATGAGGCACGGCTGCGTTGTCATAACACAAGTATGGTTAAGTCTTACTGAGATATGTGCCACGACCTCTATATGTGTTTATAGCACGGTCATAGGAAAATAGAGTCTTATCATGTAGTTGTATCTCTGATTATATGCCGAAGGGCAAATACGACTTGATAGGTTAACGTTGTTGGATAACATTGTTGTTGCAAGCACGTGATGGTCTAGAAACACGAAATATGCTAAGGCGTCTGTCATAAAACTGATCCTAAGACAAGACTAGAAAGAAAATCCTAAAAGGGTTTATGTTGCACAAAGTTATTCAAACGTGTTGGTTTTTGTATTGGTGGGCGAGGAGCTCATTCCACCAGTAAAGTTGAGTACTGACACCCATATAGTTTACATGTGCAGGCACAGGTAGAAGCTCGTGGCGTGGAGCTCGCTTGGATGCTTCGAGGCACGAAGTTCCTTGGCGATTCGAAGCGTGCGGCCGCATGGATTCAAGACTTATACGGGACATAATGTATAGACATCGCCTCTCCAAAGCATCCGCTGGCTCGAGATATGTATTGAGAGATGAGAGAGGGCTGAGTGATTTGTAATGTGAGACTATGTGAATTTGAATGATTGTAATCTTGGCCTTGCGCCCCCAATGTAATCTTTGTTCAACATCAATAAAGAGCTTCTTTGAATAACTTGGGTTTCGTTCTAAATTTCTGCTGCGTGTTCAATGTCTCTGCTTGGGACTTCTGTGCGACGACCCCGTCGCAGCCGCTGTAATCGGCCGTTATGGAACCCACCTTGTACGAGCGCAATCTAGTCCTCGTGCGACATCATGCCTTAGTGAGGACGATCGCTCCTACGGGAGCGGGGCGTGACATAATGGTATCAGAGCACGACTATACGTCCTTGGACTACCGATTGAATTCTTTAACTCCGTTGTTTCTGCAAACTCCGATGTGTTGCTTCCGTAAAGTTGATATCGTTGGTACGCTCTCTTTCAATCGTTCCATGGGATGTCCATACAATAAGTCTAATATTTTCAAAAGCTCATACGAGTACTCGGTTGAACGGGATTGATAGGCTAAGGCCTTTGTGCCAAACTACGACGGACTTGAGTTGAAAGAAAACCGATGCTAAAAGTTGGCAAACGTAGTGCGTGCTTGAATAACCTTACGCTGATAATAGCAAACAGTACATGAGACCGAAGTATAGTTCGAATGGGATGGTTATACACACAGCCTTTTGGCTAAGTCGTGCCGAGTATCGCACACGTAGACCTTCTGGTGCGAACGAGTTGCAAGCAAGATCGACTATCGCTCGGACGAGAGTAGGTGAGACTTAGAACGTATGTTGATAGAGACGCTACTTGACCAATGCTAAAGAGAACACGAGGAATGGTTCTTAGACCTTGAGGAACGGGCGAACGCAAAATTAAACAGGTCGATTGTGGATCGTATGACCTTTTTGAGAATTTGTAGAATGACTTGACCCTGAGTGGTGTATGGACGTTATAGAAATTTTTCGAACAAAACTAGAGAATTTATGGATAGTACGAGTATGTCGACAAGCGATGATATCTTAAAGCCTTAGAACGAGTAGCGCTTAGTTGGCCATGATTCGAGAGTCGCAAACGAGATATCGTCCACGCGAATTGTGAATGGAAATACGAGTTTCGAAATGGTTGAATGGAGATTTTAAATGATAAAAATAAATGGATGACTTGATTGAAGAAATCGATACGGATCGTATATGAGAAGTTAGCACGATTGGATGATAGCGCACATAGAAGTGATTTCGAATATAATTGTGAAGGACTCTAAGGATTGGGATAAATATTGCTCGATGATCTGAGTTAGTAAGGAATAATACGAATTGAGAAAATACGTTGGTCGATGACTTAAGATAGACGGATAAACGATACGTGAATTTGGCTTGAAGAAATTGATGTTGTGAATGATTTGAGGGATACTGATCGAACTTAAATTTGAATGACGAAGAGATTATCCAGTCGGACGATAGCGCATCATTTGTACGACTCAAAATTGGTTGCAAAGGAAGATCGTCAGGTTACGCATATCGTCGATGGTATTGAGGCGTATCAAAGATCGATATGCGATAACTCGGAGGTACTCTGACTCGACAAATGACGATCGTGCAAGTGTTATTCTTCGGTTGGATGCAATACTTAGGATTTTGATTGAGATAAATGTTGGACGAAAATGATCGTGTCTTGATGATTGCGTTGATAACCACAACGTCGATGATCTTGTCTTGTACGAGCGACACTCTAGCCTCGCACATGCGTTGCGTCGGATTTGGGGCGATCGTTCCGCGTGAGCGCTGACATGGTGATTCATGTCACAGAAAGGATCGAACTCGAAAAATTAGGATGCGACAACTTTGATTGTCCCGACTTGTCGGTTTGATGTGAAGGAAAATTTGAGGATGTTAGGACTTGCGATTGATAAATGAAATAAACTGGAGGATTGATTAGGTCCGATCCGCGCATCGAGAATAAATTAGTCTAGACTCGAACAAAGAGTTACGTCCCGATGAGGATAATTATCTCGCGGGAGACTGCATGGTGATTCATGTCCACCATGGATAATCTGACTCGCGTGAGATCGGGGCGTGGCATATTGTTAAGTCAGACGACCTTGTGATTGATTACGTGAATTGGGATGAATGACTTAGGAAATATGAAATATGAATTATGGTTTAGCGGTGAATAGTGTCATAGCGTGCTTGACTTGAAAAGATTGATAGGCGGATTATGTCGAACGTGTTCGAAGAGATAGACTATACGAAATGGCTTGATGAACGAGTGATATCGATATGACGTAGAATTGGTTGAAACGTGAGTTATCGTAGGATGGCTTTACTGAACGATTCGGACCCCATGCAACGAATATTGGGATGTGCGTAGAAAATCGATGCTCGATGTTTAGAAATCGGAGTGGTACAAACTTGGGTAGAAAACCCCGTACTATAAATTTGGTGACCTTAGGATGGGGTCAGTGTTAATATTGTTGTTTGGAAACTATGATTCCAATACAGACGGATGACCTTAGCCTAAAGATATAGCCTAGCAGTTAGGCAAACGTTCCAGTACGAAGCGATAGAAATTGAGTAGGCACCACTCGCGAGTCTCGGTTGACATGTACGTATATCAGGGATGCCCGAATATATGTACGATCCGACTCGAGTGGTGATGGCGGATTCTCGATCACGAGGCTTGGGTGAAATACATGTATTTAGGGAACGCCTGGAATATATGCACGATCCAACTAAGTGATATATTGAATCAAGTGAGACTTGAGGAACGAAAAAGTGTCAAGGATTTTGAGATCGTGAATTTCGAAGAAATGTTGATGGTAATGCGATCATTGAATTTAGACGAGTTTGAATGTTGGTTGATCGGTTGGTGTGCCTTACGACTAATTTAGCGATAAGCGCGAGCGTGGCTCGGATTGAGGGAACGTATAGGTGTAGTGTGTGCGAGAAACGTAGGATATTGAATCAAGTTATAAATCGATAAGTGTACTCAGTAAGTTTCGAGGATGAAACTTTTCTGAGTGGTGTATGATGTAGTGCCCCGTCCCGCTCAGTCAATCGAAGGAATCGAAACGTCGACGGTGTTCGGACTTAGCCTTACAACGGCTGCTCGAAGACATCGTCGGGTCAAGGCGACCGCTCGCTCAGGTGGGGTAGTTTCGGTGAACTTGCCTCATCTTAGCCTTCACATAATAAATCACATGTTTTTAACTTGCACAAGTAGGCTTAATAATAAAAGAGACGAATCCACAGATCTAAGGGAATAATCCTGATGGATCGAATCGAGTTTAGAACATGGAAAATGTCCCATGGTCGGCTTAGAAGTATTGTACGGTGTTTTTGAAAATGACACTCGGTCCTTCGTCCTGTGGCTTGAGAGAAGGAAAGTTGGTCTTCGGTGCAAAAGCTAAGAGTTAGCCTAAGTCATAGGCGTCGTCCGCATAAATGCTTGATAAAGCGTGCACGGTTCCACGATGCAAGGCTTGGCATAGCCTTTGCTCATCCTCGGATTAAGTTGTAGTCTTGAGTAATGTTAGGCAAAGTTATGTCGGTCGACCTAAGTCAATCTAAGTATTGTCCCGCTCTTTCTACGGTGATCAAGTTATTCAGTCCCTGTCACGACCCGCACCCACTGTGAGGGTACGAGAGCGTAACAACGCCCAACCTACGCCGTAGTGTCGGCGGTAGAACGTTGTTCTAGGTCATGAACTATAACTAACATAATATGAATACTTTTCATAAGGAGGCCAACACAAAGGTACAACTCAATCACAATCTAGTGATAGAATTTGGCACGATAAAATAGATAAGAGAATCCTCAATTGAGGTACAACAGAAATGAAATACTAGTCTCAACATCTCTAAAATATATACAACTCTGGAATCCAGGACAACAACTAAACATGAAAAGGAAACGATCTAAATTATCTATACTAAGCAAGGTATCGTCCTCAGCAGCTGCCTGAACCTCCCCAGGGGTCCAGGTCGCGAGTGTCATCTAGGCAAGCTCCATGGAAAGGGGTGCAGGGTTCCTCATCATCCTCTATAAAATTTTCAACAGGTCCAGTCAAGACGGGAGCGAGCACAATACATCTCAACAGTTCATAGCAGGTTAGAAAATATAATCATGCAGTAAAGTAAGATATAGATACTGAAGGAAATGTAATATGTAAACAGAGAGAGAACTATAATAGAAATATCTACTATAAGTAGAGAGCTACAAGTGACTAGTGATTTAGAGCACAAAGTCGATATGTGAACGGCTTGATTTGTACATGGCTATACTAAAGAGGCGTACATGGCTATTCTACTTTGGAATTGTTCACATGGCTATTTATACTCCTCCGTACCCCCAATTAATACACAAGAATCCAAACAGGTTATGTTATGATTCTATGTAACAGCCCCCGAAGGGTGGTAAGCCTCCGAAAGGTGACAAGCCTCCGAAAGGTGATAAGCCCCCGAAGGGTGATATGCCCCCGAAGGGTGATAAGCCTCCGAAAGGTGATAAGCCCGCAAAGGGTGATATGCCCCCAAAGGGTGATACATAGTAGTCCCACAAATGGGATAAGGATTCAAGGAAGACTCTGTGATCATATGGGTATATGTCACAAGTGATCAAAGAACCAAAGAAGCATATGATACGCTATGTAAGTGAAACGCATAGAACATAGAGTACCCGATGCTCCCTGAAGGAATAACATCTCAAGAAGGGATCCGTATAGTACTAATCCGTGTGACCAATGTGACAGTATCAAGTAAAGTAATTTAATGCAAGAAATAATTCTAAGCAGGATATGAAATGATCAGAGAATGTACTCGTCTCGTATCTGAATGTCTGAAATAAATGTACTGTCCGAGATGAGGTACCTGACTCCTAGTTAGAGCAACACAATTCAAGATGTATACAGGGGATGATAAATGTAATCTATAATGCATCTGCATGCTGTCTAGGTCAAACTAGGCCAAAGTCAACTCTTGGTCAACTCTGGTCAAACTAGGTCAACTAGGTCAAGACTGACCCAAACAAGTCCAATGAGTCTCACTAGGCCTAACCAAGCCTAGTCTAGCAATCACACACCAATCACAAGGCTATGCAAGCCAAACACATCAAGAGTACATTCACATTGAGCTATAATCCACATTGTATAAGGGGAGAGAAAGGGTTGCATTATATACAGGCATTCAATTAGGCACTTTATATTAGGCTATATACATTACACTCACATTACATAGAAAATACTATATTGATTTCAACTTACCCTTCCACTTTACTCTATCATTATACACATCACATTAGTTTAGACATTTAGATATACACATATAGACATGCATACATACTTTAGCTATATGTATTGAATATACAAAGAGAGGGGGTGTATGTGTGTAAGGGAAATGAGTGTAGGCTAGTGGGTAATGATATGAGTGTAGGAAAAATGTCATGAGAGTGTGGAAACATGTGTGTGGTATCAATGTATATGTGTGTGTGTGTACATGGTGTGTAATAGGACATAGGAATGAGGCTTGCACATGTGTGACAGGTTTATGGAGTGATAAGGACAGGTTTAGGACATCCATGAGTTGGTTAAGGGGTTTGGTTAAGGGCCTGTTAACAGTGGGTTCAAGGGACATAATGGATTAAGTTTTAGACAGGCTATGGAGGGTATATATGGACTGAACAAAGGTTAATATAGGACTAAAATGTGAGGGTGTGTCAGGTTTTACTCATGTGTGTGTGCTCAGTTTTTGTGACTGTGTGTCAAGATATTTGTGTGTATGTGTGGTGTAAGGAGTGGGAAGGAAAGTGACAGATGTGTGTTTGAAAACATGTGGGTGTGTGAACATGTGTGATCTAAATACAAGGATGGCAGTAGCAAGAATCCAAAGCCTAAACTAAAGAATGACAGAAATTATGGGAACCAATCCTCATGTGTGACAGTCCTATACTCTTAGGTTCACATCAACAGTTCAAGTAAGTATTTAGACATAGGCAATGTAAACCATAGACCCAGTTTGCAGGAACTGGGAACACATCTCACCAATACATCCTAAAACTGAATCAAAATCTTAGGAATACAAATTAAGTAAATGGCAAACGATTCTCAGTTAAACCCCTTTCCAGTTAATGACAGTGCAATGGCAGATAGGTTAGAAGAGTGTATGTAACATGTGATTAGCTGTATAGATAAAGTTAGATACAATGCCAAAACTCATACTTTAAAACCTAGAAAAATCAGTCATGTGGGTGTATTTGATATATGAGGGTATGCATGTGTGTGTAAGAGTTAGACAGGTGTCTCAGTCATTGCAATTGATGACAGGAAAGAAAACTGTGAACAAAATATGGTTTCCAGATTTCAGGTGTTCCAGTGTGTACATATATGAATGATATAGACATTAAGTCCCAAGAATAGGAAACTATTCAATGAGAACCCTAAGTCAATACACAATGTAATCCACCATTGAACTACTTAAAATTCTACCAGTGAGGAATAACATGGAGTTAAATCATTCAGTTTAAGGAAAGAAAATTGGAACAATTCTCAGGTTTTGAAAAGAATGACAATTAAAAACAAAACCAATACCCAATGAAATAAACATCAACACAATGTTCAAAACCCCAATCAAAAGCCAATTTCTAATGAGTAAACTTCATTAACATATACTAGAAATTATGTTGGGATTAATTAACAGTGAAACATATCAATATGACAGGGATTTAAAGTTCAAAACTTGAATCCAAATCCCATTCTCAGATTTCAGGTTTTACCCAATCCAATTTGAGGTCCAAACATCCAATTCGAACCCATAGCTCCACCATAAGTCTCAATTTGATAGGAACATCATTCATCCATTTGTAGGTGAACCATTTACTCAATTAATCATTAGTAAACAGGAAAAAATGTAAACAAATTTCAGGAATACACATGCAGTCAATGCGTATCAGTGAACCCCAATTACAAACCCAAAATACATTGAAAATCAAATATATTGCAAAACAAAAGGTTGGTAAATCATGTCACATAGTTGTAGGTATCAGTGGTGTCTTCGTGTCCAGGAAACTGGACACGAATCGTGTCCAAACAACCAACATTACACAGACACAAAACTGTGTACAAAAACATCGTGCACGCGTGTCGATTGATCCAGGACACGACACAAACACCCCTGTGTCACGTGCACGTGTCAGTGTGTTCGCCAATAATAGGGCTACACCTTGGACACCCTGTATCATGTCCTAGACGCGTGTCCAGGCGTGTCCGCATGCTTGTTAGTGTGAAAACTGTATGTGCACAGCAGCCCGCGCGCAACAGCGCGCGACCCGTACGAGCTTAAAAGCTCCGTGCACAGTCCACGAGACAATCCCAAATTTTGGGAGTGTGGTCGCAGACAATGCCCCAAGGTTCGTGTCAAAAATCAAGTGTCCAAGTGTCCTATAAGTGGAGAACTAAAGCTCGAGTAGCAGGGCACTGCCCTAAGGCTGCTGCGACATGTTCGTGTCCGTTTTGGACACGGACATGACTCTAATTAGTGCTCAGTCCATACAAAACATGATGTACACATAAAGATCTGTCAATACATGCAATTGGTTCCACAAAAATCAGAAATAAATTCCTCACAGACATTTCACCAATCACATGCACACTATTCATGATACGTGTCCGATACGGACACGTATTGGACACGAACCCTAACAATGCCAATACCAACAGAGAGAGGGCACCTAGGGCTTCCTAATCATGCAAAGAAAACGAATTTCTACGGAAGGAATAGGAAGTTACCTATATGTTGAAATTCTAATAGAAAGCTCCAAAATGGGGGTTTCTCCTTGTTAGCCAAACTCTCCAAATTGCCCCAAGCCTGAGAATACTCTCCATGAACAGCAAGAGGAAGACAATTAGAATCTAATGCAAGTGGTTTGAGCCAAAAAGGAGTTAAAGTGGGAAAGTTATAGATTGGGGAAGATGGCTATACCTCTTTCTTCAAAGCTTGAGAGAAAAATAATTAAAAGAGGCAAGAACAAATGGAAGAGGCATTAAATAGGGTGGAAAACCCTAGGTTGGCTGCCATGGGCTGATTAGGGTGTGGTTTGGGTACATGGTGTGGGCCTATGGGCCTTAAGGCTAGTTATTGATTTAAGGTTTAGCCACAAGTCATGGCTTATGACTTAAATCTAACTTAAGTCAAATAACCATACCATGGGTCAACTCTAGTCTAACTAGGGTTACATGACCTAACCAAGTCCAAACACAACTAGGGTTAGCTTCTAGGTTAGCCTACCAAGGTCATTGCTAGTCAAAGTCAACCTAGTCAACCCTCAATCAAACAATTCCAAAATAAATTATGAAAATTCCCATAAATTCAAATAAATTATAATAAATCGAAATAACCCTAAAAATGTCAAAAATACCTTAATCACATGGCAAGGCTCTATGGTAGGCAGTCTCTACTGTTCACTAGCACAACACCAAAATCATAAGTCATGAATTTAAATAGTTTAAAATTAATTAAAAATCATTAAAATCATATTAAAATTTTAAATACCATAATTAAATAAATTAAATACAAAATTTTAAAATTATCCTCATCTGAAAAACTGGGTGTTACAATCCTACCCACCTTATAAAAATTTCATCCTCGAAATTAAGATGGTAGCAGTCCTTCTAGGTCAAACACCCCACAATCAAAGTCTCAATCATATCGTCAGATAATCATATGCGTCTGTCCAAAATTATGATACTCAGAATCTTCGTCATGCTAGTGAGCAAGGCTACGATAATCACAGAGTCCTCGACTAAGGCACATACCTCAAGAATCATGGTATTTAAAATTTTTGCATTGCCGCATGCTTGGCAGCAAAAACCTTAAATTTCCACACCCGAGAAATACGTCCTAAATCTGACTATATGTCCTCACTATGCAGCTAAATACGACTATCACTATCGAAGATTCTAGATTTCATAATTGGGTGACCTAGCCCATATGATTTATCTTAGAAGAAAATCAAACATCCCACAAGAGCAACAGGACAAAATTAATAAATCATCAAGGAACAGAGGAATCAAAATTTCAAGGCAGATAAGAGGCAATTGTAGAATTTGAGTCAAAAGAACGGAACCTGTAACTAGATCTCCAATGGCCTGAGCATCCTCGACTGTCCTGGTGAAAGCTCGCCCTTGCTGGCCTCCCCTGGCCTGCTGCTGATGCTGCATGTACCTCTGTTGCTGAGTCGGTAAGGGTAATCCCCTCTGCTGGCCTACCGGAGCCCTAGCTCCTGCTCCCTGAACCGTCTGTCCTGATGACTTGGAACACTCTCTCAAACGATGATCGGATCCTCCACAAAGCAAACATCTGCCCAGCCTCTTCCGGCATTCGCTCCAATCGTGCCCTGGTACTTACAAAAAGGGAAAATGATAACAAGCTGCTGTCCCGGGGTCTGTTGCTGCCTCTGCGACTGTTGCGCCTGCTGAAAGGGTACGCGGTCCTGAAACTGTCGCTGCTGAAGGTAGACCCTCGGCTGCTGGTACTGCTGCTGAAATTGTAAAAGTAGCATATGCTGCTAAAATTGTAGGGGTAGCATCTGCTGTGGATACTGCGGCTGAATCTGCAAGTGGGACATCTGATGCGGATACTGCTGCTGAATCTGCAGGTGGGGCCTCTGATGCGGATACTACTGCTGAATTTGCAGGTGGGGCCTCTTGGCCGAGCCTGCACTGCCACTAGCTCCCTGAGTGTCTCGCATCCTCTTCTCCTTCAGCCCAAGATCGTCCTCCGCTGTCATGGCTCCTACCAGGATCTGCTCGAAAGTGGCGTCGCGATCGCTCTTGGTATATGACTTGATCTCTCCGATCAAACCCCTACGGAATCTTCTCGCCTTTCCGACCTCGGTAAGATCCTTGATGAATCTGCTCAAACGGCTGAACTCTCCAGCGTACTCCTCAACGGTCTGGTTCCCCTGAACCAAACTCTCGAACTGCGCCTCCAAAGCACGGAGTGCTGTATCAGGAAAGAATTTCTCCTTGAACAGTTTCTTGAATGCTGCCCAAGTCTGACCGGCTGTACCAACCCTCGGGTCCGTCTGGTACTAGGTACAGGCCAAGTCCTGCATCTGACTGGCGGCTGCCTCGATCTGTAATCCTGCTGGTATCTGTGCCAATCGGAATATCTCCTCAATGTGCTCTATCCAATCGTCAGCGTATATGATGCCCTCTGTACCCTTGAAGTCTCGGGGTCCCATCTTCTTGAAGGAATGGATGTCTGGAGTCTTCGACTGATACGGCTGCGTCTGGCCTCCCTGTGGCTGAGCAGCCACCAGCTCCACTGTCGTCCTGACCAACTGGTGAGTATCTTGTATGCTCTGTCGGATATCAGCAGACTGGCTCTGCTGTATCTGCTGCTGAAACTCCAAGAATCGCTGGAAGAGGGTAAACACTTGAGCCGCATTAACTGTCTCTGAAGGTAACTGCTGCTGAGTCATATCTGGAATAACGGAGGAAGACCTCCGGACAGGTGGAGGTGCACTCCCAAAAGCTGCAGAAGCTCCTATGTGAGCAAAAATAAGGGGTGCTGTGGTCCCAGCTTCCACGATCAGGTGAGGGGTGGTAGGCCTCTCACCAACGTCTGCTGAGCCAGAGCGATGCGATCGTGTCTCAATCACCATCATGGAGACAGATCAAACAAGAAATCAATACTGAGATAGAATCTATAATTCAAGGGAGGACAGTTATTCAAGGAAGCAATCTTCAGCAGGAATTTAAATGGCAGGAATCTAGTTAAGAGTTTTTTCTAATGTGATTAAGTACCTCAAAAATATCCTAATCCTACTGCAGGCTGTAGTGGTACTCTAGTTCGAATACCACTACACAAACTCGACCTACATGGGCCACCACTAAAAACGTGTCACGACCCGCACCCACTGTGAGGGTACGAGAGCGTAACAATGCCCAACCTACGCCGCAGTATCGGCGGTAGAACGCTGTTCTAGGTCATGAACTATAACTAACATAATATGAATACTCTCCATAAGGAGGCCAACACAAAGGTACAACTCAATCACAATCTAGAGATATAATTTGGCACGATAAAATATATAAGAGAATCCTCAACTGAGGTACAACAGAAATAAAATACTAGTCTCAACATCTCTAAAATATATACAACTCTGGAATCCAGGACAACAACTAAACATGAAAAGGAAACAATCTAAGCTATCTATACTAAGCAAGGTATCGTCCTCAACAGCTGTCTGAACCTCCCAGGGGTCCAGGTCGTGAGTGTCATCTAGGCAAGCTCCAAGGCAAGGGGTACAGGGTTCCTCATCATCCTTTGTAAAATTTTCAACAGGTCCATTCAGGACGGGAGCGAGCACAATACATCTCAACAGTTCATAGCAGGTTAGAAAATATAATCATATAGTAAAGTAAGATATAGATACTCAAGGAAATGCAGTATGTAAACAGAGAGAGAACTGTAATAGAAATATCTATTATAAGTAGAGGACTACTAGTGACTAGTGATTTAGAGCACAAAGTCGACATGTGAACGGCTTGATTTGTACATGGCTATACTAAAGAGGCGTACATGGCTATTCTACTTTGGAATTGTTCACATGGCTATTTATACTCCCCCGTACCCCCAATTAATACACAAGGATCCAAACAGGTTATGTTATGATTCTATGTAACAGCCCCCGAAGGGTGGTAAGCCTCCGAAAGGTGACAAGCCTCCGAAAGGTGATAAGCCCCTAAAGGGTGATATGCCCCCGAAAGGTGATAAGCCTCCGAAAGGTGATAAGCCCCCAAAGGGTGATATGCCCCCAAAGGGTGATACATAGTATTCCCACAAATGGGATAAGGATTCAAAGAAGACTCTGTGATCATATGGGTATATGTCACAAGTGATCAAAGAACCAAAGAAGCATATGATACGCTATGTAAGTGAAACGCACAGAACATAGAGTACCCGATGCTCCCTGAAGGGATAACATCTCAAGAAGGGATCCGTATAGTACTAATCCGTGTGACGAACGTGACAGTATCAAGTAAAATAATTTAATACAGGTCTAAGCAGGATATGAAATGATCAGAGAATGTATTCGTCTCGTATCTGAATGTCTGAAATAAATGTACTGTCCGAGATGAGGTACTTGACTCCTAGTTAGAGCAACACAAGTCAAGATGTATACATGGGATGATAAATGTAATATATAATGCATCTGCATGCTGTCTAGGTCGAACTAGGCCAAAGTCAACTCTTGGTCAACTCTGGTCAACTACACTAGTCAAACTAGGTCAACTAGGTCAAGACTGACCCAAACAAGTCCAATAAGTCTCACTAGGCCTAACCAAATCTAGTCTAGCAATCACACACCAATCACAAGGCTATGCAAGCCAAACACATCAAGAGTACATTCACATTGAGCTATAATCTACATTGTATAAGGGGAGAGAAAGGGTTGCATTATATACAGGCATTCAATTAGGCACTCTATATTAGGCTATATACATTACACTCACATTACATAGAAAATACTATATTGATTTCAACTTACCCTTCCAGTTTACTCTATCATTATACACATCACATTAGTTTAGACATTTAGATATACACATATAGACATGCATACATACTTTAGCTATATGTATTGAATGTACAAAGAGAGGGGGTGTATGTGTGTAAGGGAAATGAGTGTAGGCTAGTGGGTAATGATGTGAGTGTGGGAAAAATGTCATGAGAGTGTGGATACATGTGTGTGGTATCAATGTATATGTGTGTGTGTGTACTTGGTGTGTAATAGGACATAGGAATGAGGCCTGCACATGTTTGATAGGTTTGTGGAGTGATAAGGACTGGTTTAGGACAGCCATGAGTTGGTTAAGGGGTTTGGTTAAGGGCCTGTTAACAGTGGGTTCAAGGGACATAATGGATTAAGTTTTAGACAGGCTATGGGGGGTATATATGGACTGAACAAAGGTTAATATAGGACTGAAATGTGAGGGTGTGTCAGGTTTTACTCATGTGTGTGTGCTCAGTTTTTGTGACTGTGTGTCAAGATATTTGTGTGTATGTGTGGTGTAAGGAGTGGGAAGGAAAGTGACAGATGTGTGTTTGAAAACATGTGGGTGTGTGAACATGTGTGATCTAAATACAAGGATGGCAGTAGCAAGAATCCAAAGCCTAAACTAAAGAATGACAGAAATTATGGGAACCAATCCTCATGTGTGACAGTCCTATACTCTTAGGTTCACATCAACAGTTCAAGTAAGTATTTAGACATAGGCAATGTAAACCATAGACCCAGTTTGCAGGAACTGGGAACACATCTCACCAATACATCCTAAAACTGAATCAAAATCTTAGGAATACAAATTAAGTAAATGGCAAACGATTCTCAGTTAAACCCCTTTCCAGTTAATGACAGTGCAATGGCAGATAGGTTAGAAGAGTGTATGTAACATGTGATTAGCTGTATAGATTAAGTTAGATACAATGCCAAAACTCATACTTTAAAACCTGGAAAAATCAGTCATGTGGATGTGTTTGATATATGAGGGTATGCATGTGTGTAAAGAGTTAGACAGGTGTCTCAGTCATTACAATTGATGACATGAAAGAAAACTGTGAACAAAATATGGTTTCCAGTTTTCAGGTGTTCTAGTATGTACATATATGAATGTTATGGACATTAAGTCCCAGGAATAGGAAACTGTTCAATGAGAACCCCAAGTCAATACACAATGTAATCCACCATTGAACTACTTAAAATTCTACCAGTGAGGAATAACATGGAGTTAAATCATTCATTTTAAGGAAAGAAAATTGGAACAATTCTCAGGTTTTGAAAAAAATGACAATTAAAAACAAAACCAATACCCAATGAAATAAACATCAACACTATGTTCAAAACCCCAATCAAAAGCCAATTTCTAATGAGTAAACTTCATTAACATATACTAGCAATTATGTTGGGATTAATTAACAGTTAAACATATCAATAGGACAGGGATTTAAAGTTCAGAACTTGAATCCAAATCCCATTCTCATATTTCAGGTTTTACCTAATCCAATTTGAGGTCCAAACATCCAATTCGAACCCATAGCTCCACCATAAGTCTCAATTTGATAGGAACATCATTCATACATTTGTAGGTGAACCATTTACTCAATTAATCATTAGTAAACAGGAAAAAATGTAAACAAATTTCAGGAATACACATGCAGTCAATGCGTATCAGTGAACCCCAATTACAAACCCAAAATACATTGAAAATCAAATATATTGCAAAACAAAAGGTTGGTAAATCATGTCACATAGTTGTAGGTATCAGTGGTGTCTTCGTTTCCAGGAAATTGGACACGAATCGTGTCCAAACAACCAACATTACACAGACACAAAACTGTGTACAAAAAAATCGTGCACGTGTGTCGATTAATCCAGGACACGACACAGACACCCCTGTGTCACGTGCACGTGTCAGTATGTTCGCCAATAATAGGGCTACACCTTGGACACCCTGCACCGTGTCCTAGACGCGTGTCCAGGCGTGTCCGCACGTGTGTCTGTGTGAAAACTGTATGTGCACAGCAGCCCGCGCGCGATAGCGCGCGACCCGTACGAGCTTAAAAGCTCCGTGCACTGTCCAGGAGACAATCCTAAATTTTGGGAGTGTGGTCGCAGATAATGCCCCAAGGTTCGTGTCAAAAATCAAGTATCCAAGTGTCCTATAAGTGGAGAACTAAAGCTCGAGTAGCAGGGCACTGCCCTAAGGCTGCTGCGGCGTGTTCGTGTCCGTTTTGGACACGGACACGACTCGAATTAGTGCTCAGTCCATATGAAACATGATGTACACATAAATATCTCTCAATCTATTCAATTGGTTCCACAAAAATCAGAAATAAATTCCTCACAGACATTTCACCAATCACATGCACACTATTCATGATATGTGTCCGATACGGACACATATTGGACACGAACCCTGACAATGCCTATACCAACAGAGAGAGGGCACCTAGGGCTTCTTAATCATGCAAAGAAAACGAATTTCTATGGAAGGAATAGGAAGTTACCTATATGTTGAAATTCTAATAGAAAGCTCCAAAATGGGGGTTTCTCCTTGTTAGCCAAACTCTCCAAATTGCCCCAAGCCTGAGAATACTCTCCATTAACAGCAAGAGGAAGACAATTAGAATCTAATGCAAGTGGTTTGAGCCAAAAAGGAGTTAAAATAGGAAAGTTGTGGATTGGAGAAGATGGCTATACCTCTTTCTTCAAAGCTTGAGAGAAAAATAATTAAAAGAGGCAAGAACAAATAGAAGAGGCATTAAATAGGGTGGGAAACCCTAGGTTGGCTGCCATGGGCTGATTAGGGTGTGGTTTGGGTACATGGTGTGGGCCTATGGGCCTTAAGGCTAGTTATTGATTTAAGGTTTAGCCACAAGTCATGGCTTATGACTTAAATCTAACTTAAGTCAAATAACCATACCATGGGTCAACTCTAGTCTAACTAGGGTTACATGACCTAACCAAGTCCAAACACAACTAGGGTTAGCTTCTAGGTTAGCCTACCAAGGTCATTGCTAGTCAAAGTCAACCTAGTCAACCCTCAATCAAACAATTCCAAAATAAATTCTAAAAATTCCCATAAATTCAAATAAATTATAATAAATCCAAATAACCCTAAAAATGTCAAAATACCTTAATCACATGGCTCGGCTCTATGGTAGGCAGTCTCTACTGTTCACTAGCACAACACCAAAATCACAAGTCATGAATTTAAATAGTTTTAAATTAATTAAAAATCATTAAAATCATATTAAAATTTTAAATACCATAATTAAATAAATTAAATACAAAATTTCAAAATTACCCTCATCTGGAAAACTGGGTGTTACAGTCCCACGATCTCAAGGCCCGTCGTATGAAGTATGATTTGAGCGATAGTGTTGCACAGAACGTAAGTCGGTTTAAGGCACGAGCCACGGTCGGCACGATGTAAAGTTAGCCATGGTTTATGGCATTTAAGGAACGCGTTTGGTTTACGTTAAGATGGAAGGCTATGCAGTAGTTGTTTCCTTGGTCTCAAAGAAGTAAGTTTACGCGACCGTGTGTCGCTGAGGCGGTCCCTCGGTTGGGAGTCTCACGGTTTCGATGCACGTTGTGCAAAGTGTGATTTAGAGCACGAGATGCTAAGAACAGTTCTAGTCGTACCGTAACATTAGCCCATGTATTTACGTGAGTCTAGATGTCTCGTAGGTGCGTGGTCATGGATAACTTGTCGACAAGGACGTTTGTTTCTTTGAGCGGCAACTCGGGACCACGAGACCGACTCGGCCTAGAAAGAAACAAGGTATAGCCGAGCTGGGTAATAGGAAATGGTAGTACGGGGACTTGTATCGGGGATCGCTACCTGCGGTACAAGGATCCCGTTTGCCAGGCTATGTCCACGATGGCTTGTCATGCCAGTGACCTTTCATATAGATAATTGGCATGCTAAGCGGCGAATCTGCATGCACGGTGTCGGTCTTAACAAAGGAAGTGTAAGCACGGTATGACTTGAGTTATGAAATGTGTGCTCGGTTGCACCCAAAGTATTATAAGGCCTAGGGTTTGGCTAAGTAAAGACCCGTGCTACGACACGAGATGTGGCATCAAGTGTTAAGTCGTTGGCATAGAGTTGCATAAGTCAAACTTCAGTCATTGCAAGTTAAGTCGACAAGGGCCGTAGGGCAAGTTGCGTAAAGTCACGAAGAGTTGCTGGGTACGACCTCAATTATGAGGCATGGCTACGTTGTCATAACACAAGTATGGTTAAGTCTTACTGAGATTTGAGGCACGGCCTCTATATGTGTTTATAGCACGGTCACAGGAAAATAGAGTCTTATCATATAGTTGCGTCTCTGATTATATGCCGAAGGGCAAACACGACTTGATAGGTTAACGTTGTTGAATAACATTATAGTTGCAAGCGCGAGATGGTCTAGAAATACGAAATATGACAAGGCGTCTATCATAAAATTGATCCTAAGACAAGACTAGAAAGAAAATCCTGAAAGGGTTTATGTTACACAAAGTAATTCAAACGTGTTGGTTTTTGTATGGGTGGGCGAGGAGCTCATTCCACCAGTAAAGTTGAGTACTGACACCCATATAGTTTATATGTGCAGGCACAGGTAGAAGCTCGTGGCGCGGAGCTCGCTTGGATGTGTCGAGGCACGAAGTTTCTTGGTGATTCGAAGCATGTGGCCGCATGGATTCAAGACTTATACGGGACATAATATATGGACATCGCCTCTCCGAAGCATCCGCTGGCTCAAGATATGTATTGAGAGATAAGAGAGTGCTGAGTGATTTGTAATGTGAGACTATGTGAATTTGAACGATTGTAATCTTGGCCTTGCGCCCCCAATGTAATCTTTGTTCAACATCAATAAAGAGCTTCTTTGAATAACTTGTGTTTCGTTCTAAATTTCTGCTGCGTGTTCAATGTCTCTGCTTGGGACTTCTGTACGACGACCCCATCGCAGCCGCTGTAATCGACCGTTATGGAACCCGCCTTGCACGAGCGCAATCTAGTCATCGTGCGGCATCACGCCTTAGCGAGGTTGATCGCTCCTACGGGAGCGGGGCGTGACAGCTGTGAACATAAAATTGGCTATGAAATGACTGCTCCGTAGTATCTCTCATCCAATAGAGTTCCAGAGAGAAAGATCAGTACGCTGTCGGAGATGATGATATCTTTATTGTGGGTTTTCCAATACACTTCTAAGGATAGCTTGCGCTTACGACTATGTTTATTTTTCAGTAAAGTACCGTTTAGCACAACTGTCATTGCTTCTCATAAACACTGGTTCAAGATTAGATCTGACTTGAATATCATTCAAGTGTGGGGGTGTCTGGTGTACGTGAAACTTCCAAATATCAAGAATCAGAAGCCAGAGACGAAGACAAAGGAGACCATATTTCTGGATAAGCTGTTGAAGGCTACGCTCGGAGATCCTTTGATATAGTCACGCGATGCGAAATTCTTTGAAGACAAGTTTGCTAGGAATATTTTTCTCGCAAATGTTCTGGAGAACCATGTTGGTACCAAAGAAGCAAAGTACTTCCAAAGAAGTAGTAGTCCAAAAGGTGGTTGTCATTGATGAGACAACACTTGAACCATTATTCGGTAAACAGTTAGCAAAGCGAGCGAGAAGGCCGAAAGACTTCGAGATGAATTTATCACCTATCACATGTTGGCTGATGAGATGATGAAGACCAGAGACACGATCTTCTGGGGGAAGTGAGTAAATGGTAAGATTAACTCTATTACATCCAATTACAAGTGGGTGTTAGTTAATCTGCCTGAAGGAGTTAAACCTATTGAATCTTCGAGAAGAAGAAGACAAAAAGCCGAAGGAACTAATGATGAGTTCGAGGCTAGGCTAGTTGCCAGGAGGGTTTGCTCAAAAATATGAGATAGATAAGGTTGACATATATGCTCTAATGGCTATGATGTCAACTATCAGGAAAATGATGGCCGTGGCTGCTATTCATAAGTTTTTCTGCCATCAGATGGATGTCTAGACATTATTTTTGGATAAAGAAATGATAGAAGAGGTTCATATACAACAGCCAGGTAGATTTGTCATTTAGGATCTTGAAGGCAATATATGTAAGTTGGTAAATTCTATATATAGTTTAAAGTACACTACCAATTTAGATAATAAAGCAAGCAATAGTGGAAGTAGTAGTCGTCACAGCATTTTTAGTCAGGTTCAAACAATTTTACAAGTGGAAGAAATTTACAAATGGGAGAAGAAGAGGAATACAAAAGAAAATGCACACCAAGTAGAAGTTTAAGGCAGAAAGGTTCTTTCTCCAAACTTCGATGATAGAAAGGGTCTCCATCCTTTCTTATTTATAACATACAGGGAGGTGGATAAAACCAACACCAATCTTCATTTTTACAGCCTTTTTCCTATTTTGTTCTAGGTCGCCTATTGGTTTTTATTCTTCATGTTTTATATCTTCTATGGACAACTTCATAATCAACTTTTTTGGTATTTTTGTTTGATTAGTCCACCACGCTTTCAGTCTACTTCACCTTCTTTGTCTACTTGCATTACTCTCGAACAATCGTCTCTCAACCAAAAATCATCTTTCGTAATCTGTCCAATTCACGCCAGACTTTGGTTGTTAATAAAGTTTTTAATATGAGAATAGGCACTCAAGTACTAATCATCATCATGTTTTACTAATCTATTGATAAGTAGTATATTCTTTGAAGTAACGATGTCTACTTCTTGACTGGAATAGTTTAGGGCCATATCGAAGAATTCTTTAGCACCTTGAATCCTTTCCCTTTCTTCATGAAATCCAATTCTTGAGAATTTTATATATTCATCGCTAGGTTCATTAGTAAGCCTATCCATTTCCCAAATCTGATATGACTGGTATAATTTGATGTACTGCCTTTCCTTCCAGATGCTCCATATAGTGAACTAAAAAATAGTCTAAAATTTTGTTGATTTTTCCAGTGGCTGCTTTGACACATATGTTTGGAATGCATCCTTCAAAGTCCTTGGAACGGATAGTGTTGACATATATTTTATGGGCTAATTTTGTTCAGATATGATTTTTATATTTTTGAATTTCTCTAAAACATGTAAGAATTCTAAGGCCCTTATTTTTGTTCAGAATAACTTCCTCACCCTCAAAGTACTTACAAATTTCAGTATCGCAAAAGTAACATTTCATCATCGATATGCAACTATTCGTACATAGAGATCATTTCTTTGACCATCATTTCGGCATAAAATTTTTCTATTTTTTTGTCTTTATATTTAGTAATTTGAGAAGAGCATGAACCTCACTCATTTTGAACCTCACTCATTTTGAAATTAACTAAATCATTTTTTTGTCTTGCATCTTGACTGTTCGCCAAATTTTTTTTGGCTTTGTTCAATCACAGTATTTGAAGAATCAGCATCTCCTCTTTTTGTTTTTCTAGAGACCACTTCTTCAAAACTTTCCTGCCTTTTTTTCTCGTCGAATAAATATTTGAATCTTTTGTAGAGGTTTTCATCCATTGTTTATAACCTGGTACGAGTATCGGCTAAGAAATTAGTATAGCCCGGAATATAATTGACATCATAATTAAAATTTTCTAAATACATGGCTATTGTAATTCTTCGAAGGTTTTCTTCGTGATTATTAATAGTTTTCTTTTTTAGAATTTGTGCTACTGATTTATTGTCTATTTCAATCATAAAATATGTATATAAAATATAGATCTTTAAACTTTTAAAGGCAAGCTTAACAGCTACTAATTCTTTATCTTTGTTTTGTTCAGTGGCAAGTTTTTCTTGAATGTGCTTTATTCTAGAAGATAAATGAGGAATAAATTTTCTTCCGTAATTAAGCAATCCAAGAAAACTCTAGAGTTCTTTTAAGGTTTTAAATTCATTTTGAAAGTCTTTAATTTTAGTATAAATATGTTGTTGTAAAATATGTAGGAGGTGTTATTTGTGTTCTTCTTTAGAATTGGAAATAATTAAAATATCATCAATATAAACAACTACAAAAGAAAGATTACCAAAAATAGAATTCACCCATTTCTGCAAAATTTATGGTACATTTTTAGTCAAAAAGCCATAACAAGCCATTCAAAATGATCGTGTGGACAACTAAAAGTAGTTAACTCAATGGAATTCTTATTTTCTAATTTAATTTGCCAAAACCCATATTTAGCATTGAATTTACTGTAGTATTTGGCACCCTGGATTTGTTTGATTAAAGTCTCAGCTGATGGTATAAATATCCATCAAATTTAGTATAAATATTTAATTTTCTATAGTTAATAACCATTCTGGCTTTTCCTCTTTTGATCTCAGCGTGATTTCTAACAAGGAAGGTTAGAGATGAGTGTGTACTAAAGCTTTTTTGGATAAGCTTAAGTTTAAGGAGCTCACTAATTTGTTTGGCAAATTCTTCTTTGTCTGAAAGAGAGACCATAATACTTTTTACTCTAACTTTGGATTCAGCATATTGTTCTAATAATTCAATTTTTCAATATCTAGGTGCTTTTTCGAAACCGTTTAAAGGATTATAAAAAATAAAGGTTCTAACATTCCGTAAATAACTTTGTGTAAATTTTTAGTATTAGGAAGATTATAGGTACATATTGTAGTGTTATCAATAATTGAAACAGTTTTATCACCTCATTGTGTTGTAGGATCAAATTGCCTTACAATATAAACAGGAAAATGTACTCAAGGAATAGAGATTCCATCGAGTTCAAAAGTATGAGTATTATAGGGTGGATAATGCCTAAGGTTATCCATGCCAATAATACAATCACTATAAAAATCTTTCGGTAAAAGAACAAAGTCAAATTTATACAAATTGGGTTTTCCTTTGAGATGAGGAAAGTGAACACTATGATTTTTGACTTTATGATTAATAGGAACTTGTCTTTCCATAAAATCATTTAGCTTTCTCGGTTTGTCTAACTTGACCAACATGTTTTGAGGTATAAAAATCGCTTGTAATAAACTACCCTCTGCCCATGTATCAACTGGAGCATGTATAGTAAAATCTTGATTATCAGGAATACAAATGGTTAAAGGTATATAAATATGTAACTGAGCCTTTGTTTTTAAATCAGGAAATCTGATTATTGGATTTATTGCAACAGGGTTTTACTTCTATCCTTTATTGGTGATAAAGGAATTTTGATCATTCCATCTTGATTTATCATTCTATCTTGATTGTAAGAACGTTGATTATTAATTAAAGTTTTAGTTCTTCCTTCAACAGGTGAACTAATGCTTAACCTATGTTGTATGTCATGCAAAATGCTAGGAGTTAGTTCTATATTTACTAGATTTTTAATAGACATAGATCTAGTTATAGTTTTATTAGAAGTAGTAGCTTCTAAATCATTCTCCTGACTATAGGGTTGTTTTCTTTCAATAATGGTAGATATTGAATTTTCTGATGCTATAAAATATTCTGTAGATGTCTCAATTTTTGGTTTTAAAGATTTAACAAAAATTCTCATTTCATTATCGAGTTTAAGATGCTCAAGTCTAACAAGTCTTGGCTGTATGGTTTTACACATTCCAACTTCAAAAAGTCTAACCAATTTTTTTGGTGTTATGGATTTAAACGTAGGAGTGTCATTTAAAGACATACAATGCTTACATTGTATGCCAATTGCCTTAGATCCAGGTAATAACTCAATTCCTTGAAGGTTAACAAATAAGGTACATGTTTTTTTTTCCTATATTCGAGTCATCAAGACTTATGGAAAAGTCTGGATGTATATATATACCAAATAATCTATTTAAAAGATTAGATTTAGCTCATCCTATATTACTGTTAAGAGGATTATTAACAATTCTCTCATCCATGCAAAATACGAGAATAGGAGTATCCATTCCTGTTCGAAAAAGCCCTGCAATCTTTAGTTGAATCGGACCAATATATAAATATCAAATTTTAGGATATTTGGTTCGCATTCTCTCTACCTTCCTTTTGTCTAACAGACTGATGGAAGAAAAATCTTCACCTCCTTTTAATTCAATATGTCCTTGCATTCTTTCAAATATATACATATGCTTATTCAAAAATCTGGATTGTAAAGAAACAGGTTTGTAAACCTTTTTCTTATCAGAATACGGTATAGCTTTTTTTAGTATTTCTAAATCTTCATCGATTATTTCAAATTGTTCTCCTTCACTATTAGGAACATTAGTGTTGGAGACTTCTTCGGAGACTAAGGTGTTTATACAAACTCTAAATTCAAAGTAACATCAATTGGTACTCTAGAACTGATTTCTTGAGAATCATTAGAATAAGTACTTCGTTTAGGTAAAGTATCTTCTATACTAGGGAGATCTTCATATTTATGTATAACTAACAATCTAATAGGATCACCCTTTTCTATTAAATAATCCCTATCTTCAAAAGAAGTATTTTTCATTATTAAGGATATAATAATTCTAGAAACTGGTTCTATAAAACCATGCATGATAAATATATTTTTAGCAGCATGGATGGAAAGATTGTGTATTATACCATAGTATCCCAGTGGTAGAAATATTCTAATATCTAATGGTATTTTCAGCGTATAATATATTCTAATTCTATAAGATTTACATGAATAAAGAGTATATCCAGCCGATATATCTTCTTTTTTTGGTAATATAGCATTATCATTTAAGAGTGTCATTATTATTTGATTTTGAGTTTTATTTATAGTAATCATATTGATTTTTAAATGTTTCATTGAACTACATATATCACCATCAGCTTGTTCATCTGAATTGCTTGATATTCCATCCGATTAGACCGACCCTATTTCATATATAGAAGAGGCTATAGTGTCACTATTAACATCATTAATGGTTCTGATGTTTATACCATATACGTCTAGATTTTCTATAACTATGGTTTGTATGTTATTAGGGCATTTATTCACAAAATGTCCTTCTTTATTAAACTTAAAACATTTACATCCTTTTTGGAATTTTTTTTCTTTTTATAAACTTATTTTTATTCAAATTTCTGAAAATGCTGCTTCTTAAAACTAGGTGTCCATTTTTTTCTAGTGATTTTATGTTTAGTCTTTCTAAATCCTTTTCTTTTAAAGAATTTTTTTCCATCCTCCGTATTCAGGTGGACATCCGAAATAAAAATTAATATCATCATTATATTTGGAACAACATGAATAACCTAATCTAGACTTTTTAATGGTCTTATCCATTTGTTTTTGCACTCTAGTTTGTTCACAAATTTGTTCCACGGGCTTTTTTGGGCATTCCAGTGGTATGAATATTTCCTCTCAATTTGTCATAGTTTTCTTTCATAATATTATTCCATGGGTATAGATTTTTGAAAAAAAAAACCTTTAATCCAAAATCTTTATGGCTATTTTTTTCCAAATAAAATATGAATCCTATATACTTGGCTACGAATTCTTCAAGAAAACATATATTGCATAAAATCATTTTATGTAATAAGACCTCGTAGTCTTTATCATCATCGCCTCTTTCTCCCGTAAAATCAGCTAGTACAAGACCCGTTATTTCTGCTAAGGCCGTTGGTCCATCTTTCATATTTCTAATTGATTCTATCTTTTCAGTATTACAGGGCCGGCTCCAGCATTTTTTAGGCCCTAGACAAGTCCCAGAAGTTAGGCCCTCATCCTTCTATATAATTATTTTTATTAATTCAACAAATCTAATAAATCTAAATTACAATGTAATTAGTCCTTGAATACACAAATTTTCATCAAGATTCAATATATTAAGCAACGCCGACATCCAATTTTTTTACAAAAATGAAACCAAGTAACACTAAACTAAATCTAAGAAGTAAAAGTGCATACTTTTCTCGCCTTTTATGTGCAAGATTGTCAACTAAATCATTGTGATCAAGTTTAGCTGCCATTTTTTTCTCAAGAGACAACATGGCCAAATCGCTCACTCTATCTTGTGACATAGTTGACTGGAGGTATTTTTTATTGAGAAAGAAATGCGAAAACCTTTCCCCAAACTAGAGAGTACCTGCGAGAGAGCCGAGCAATACAACGCACGAACCAAAATACCAAAAAAAACCACGCAGACACAGAGAATTTTTGACGTAGAAAACCCTTGCGAGAAAAACCACGAGACGATCGGAGTCCAACCATGAGAAGCCTTCACTAATAAAATAAAGGAGTACACCCTCTACAAACTTCTTCCGATCCAAATTGGATCTCCACAACACTTAGAAGCAAGAATAATGATTACAAGGCTATGAAGAACAAAGACGACGAATAGATACTACCCGAATACAATCCTCCTTCGAAAACGGACTTCAATCCTCCTTCTTCTCTCCCAAAGTTGAAATGGCACTCTTGCCTCTTTTTTCTCTCTAGTTCTTCAATGTTGTGTTATGATTAGGGTTAGGAATAACCATGTATAAATACCCTAATCTGCAACAAAACATGGACCGTAGGATATGATCAAATGGTGATCAATCACCCTGAAAAACTCTTCAGCACCGACGACACAAAGTTCGGCCAGAACTCTGTCCTGGGGCAGAGTTCGGCCAGAACTCTGTATTTGGCAACCAGAACAGTTCTGGAACCAAAACATAGAGGTCAGCCAGAACTAGGAGAGGGGCAGAGATTGGCCCGAACTCTGCCCCCCTCCTTCCAGTAGTTCCTCTGGCAGCTCCCGAGTGTCTCGGTCATCTCCGACTGGCCTCGTCACCTCCCCGAGCTTCTCTAACACACAGACGGTGCTCATCGCACTCCGAGGTCTTCTTCATATTGGTTGGGAACCCCATCCACTCCAACAAATCTCCCTCTTCACAATTAGGTGAAGGATGTCGTCATCCCGACGATCTTCCGGCAATACTCAAACTTTCCCTTCGGTAGAACCTTCATGAGCATGTCCGCTCCATTGTCATCAGTATGAACCTTCTTAAGTGCCACGTCCTTATTCTCAACCATATCCTGTATCCAATGATACCGAGTCTCGATGTGCTTGGACCGACTATGAAATGTCTGGTTCTTCACAAGGTGAATAGCACTCTGACTGTCGCAAAGCAAAGTATACTGCTCTTGCTTCAGTCCCATTTCCTGCAACAGCTTCTTCATCCACAGCATCTCCTTGCAAGCCTCCGTCGCCGTAATGTATTTTGCCTCCGTCGTCGATAAGGCAACACACTTTTGCAACCGCGACTGCCATGATATCGCTTCTCCGACAAACATCATCACATAGCCCAAAGTCAATCGTCTCGTGTCTACATCTCCAGCCATATCAGCGTCGGTATACCCAACCAGCTTTGGCTCGTCACTACCAAAAGAAAGTCTCTAATCGGCAGTGCCCTGAAGGTATCGTAGAATCCACTTGATCGAACACCAATGTACCCTTACAGGATTTGAAAGATACCTGCTAACTGTGCCAACTGCATAAGCGATGTCTGACCTCGTACACACCATAGCATACATAAGGCTTACCACAGCTGTGGCATATGGAACCCGCTCTATATCTTCTTTTTCGTCCTCGGTAGATGGACACTGCTCCTCAGTAAACTTAAAGTGAGCCACAAGAGGGCAACTCACTTTCTTCGACACGTCCATCCCGAAACGCTGAAGTACCCGGTGAATGTACTTCTTTTGGGACAAATATAGAAGCTTGGACTCTCTCTCTCGGCTGATCTCCATCCTAAGAATAGTCTTTACTGTGCCCAAATCCTTCATAGAGAAGGTCGTGTCCAGTTGGCGCTTCAACTCTGCTATCCTAGTGGCATTCCGACCAACTAATAGCATTTCATCTACATAGGGCAATAAAATAATAAAATCATCCTCGGCAAAATACCTCACAAATACATAGTGATTCGACGTTGTCCGTGCATAACCATGCTCCCCATAAATGACTCGAACTTTTTATACTACTGTCTCGAATTCTGCTTCAGACCATACAAGCTTTTTCTTAACCGGCAGACCAAATGTGACTTATCCTTCTCACAGAATCCCTCTGGCTGCTCCATGTATAACTTCTTCTCAAGATCAGCATAGAGGAATGTCATCTTCACGTCCATCTGCTCGACCTCTAAGTCGAGACTGGCTGCCAATGCTAGCACCTCCCGAATAGACGAATGCTTGACGACATGCGAAAAGATCTCATCATAATCTATGCCTTTTCGCTGACCGTAGCCTTTAACTACCAACCTTATTTTGTATCGAGGGCGAGTAGCATCATCCGTCTGCTTCACTCTAAACACCCATCGATTCTTCAAAGCCTTCTTGCCTTTTGGCAACCGTACCAGCGCATAAGTGGAATTGGCGTGTAAGGAACTCATCTCCTCCTGTATAGCCTGTATCTACTCCTGTCTTTGTTCGTCTTCCATAGCCTCTGCAAAACTTTTGGGCTTTTCTCCGTCAGTCAATAGCACATACTCATCTAGTGAGTATCTCGTAGATGGTCGACGATCTCTGTCGCTCTTTTTCAGTAGAGCCACTGTTGTTGGTTGTATACCAACAGCCTGGCCTTCAGGAACTGCCTTCTCGGTATGCTCATCCTCCAGCTGGATACCCTGACCACCATCAGTAGGCTGATGATCAAGGTTAGGAGCAACTCCATGTACTGGCTTCCCCATAATTGGATCCTCTGCGATGTCCTTTGGAAACTGCTCGAAGCGAAAAGACTCTAACTCGGGCAATTCTTCAGTCTCAGAAGGCGTCTTATAATCTTGAGTGTTGGTCATGGTCTGATCCTCGACGAATACCATGTCCCTGCTTCTGTAGAGCTTTCTTCCCAACGGGTCGTAGAGTCTATAGCTAAACTCATCTCGACCGTAGCCAACAATGACGCATCGACATGTCTTCGACTCAAGTTTGGTCCTCTCGTCCTTCGGTACATGCACGAAGGCCTTATAGCCAAACACTCGCAGGTGATTATATAATGGCTATTTGCCGTACCATACTTTGTCAGGCACATCACCCTGCAAAGGAGCACGAAGAGATAAATTAATAACATATGAAGCTGTGAGAAGAGCCTCACCCCAATAACTGCCTGGCAATTTTGCTTCTGACAGCAAATACCGTACCCTCTCCATCAGTGTCCTATTCATACACTCCGTTACACCATTGAGCTGAGGTGTCTTGGGCGGAATCTTCTGGTGTCGTATCTCCTGCTCTCTGTAATAAGCATCAAAGGGACCGATGTATTCGCCGTCATTATCGGATCGAACACACAATAACTCCTTGCCCGTCTCTCTTTCAACAGAGGCCTGAAACTCTTTGAAAGTAGGCAGCACCTGATCCTTGGTCTTTAAGGCATAGACCCAAACCTTCCTGGAACAATCATCAATATAAGTTACAAAGTAAGAAGCACCACTAATAGATTTTACCTTCATAGGACACAGACATCCGAGTAAATCAACTCGAACAACGCCGACTTTCTTGAACTTGGGTGACTTTGGAAAGACACCCTATTTTGCTTTCCAGCTAAGCAGTACGTGCATTTCTCCAACTTTGTAGACTTGAGCCCTGGAATCACCTTCCTGTTCACCAAGTAGCTCATCCCCTTCTCGTTGATATGGTCGAGCCGCCTATGCCATAACTTGGTAGACGCATCACTGACGGCGTTCACCTCCTATTTCCCCTGTGTGCTCCCCTCCATATAGTAGAGACCGGACTTTATGCTTCCTCTGGAAATCACCATCGAACTTCTGGAAAGCTTCCATTGATTATTCTCGAAGAGACTGAAGAATCCCTCATTATCCAACCTTCCAACCGACACCAGGTTGAAACGGATATCAGGGACATGACGAACATCTTTAAGAACAAGAAGTGCATCCATCTTCGTTCTCAAACGTACATCTCCAACGGCAACCGCCTTCGATAAATCTCCATTTTCCATCTTCAACAATCCATAGTCGCCTGTTGTGTACGTGGCAAATAGTGCCCTGTTGTGAGATACGTGCACCGAAGCCCCTGAGTCCACCAACCAAGAATTGTCATCACAGGCGAAGTTTGTAATGACCTCATCAACAACGATGATCACATCGCCTCCATGTATCGAGGCTACCGCTGTAGTGTTCTCATCTTGCTTTCCCTTGTCGCCCTTCTTCTCTCTCTTCCAAGCGAAACAGTTCTGCTTGATGTGGCCTTTCTTGCCACAATGGTAACACTCTGAGTCCTCGTAACGACCTTTGGACATCTCCCTGCTCTTGTCTCTGCCACTACCTGGACCCCTGCTTTTGCCCCTTCTGTGGCTCTCTGAAACCAATGCCTCTGAGTGGTGGGATATGGATGAAGTGCCCTGAGAACGTCTTCTCATCTCTTCATTCAGTACCCCGCTCTTGGCAAACTCCAGACTGACCATGTCCTTTGGAGCAGAAGCAATCATAGATACTCGTACGGTCTCCCACGAGTCTGGCAATGTACACAACAGCCATAGTCCTTGAACCTTGTCGTCGAACTTGACTCCAATTAAAGATAGATGGTCAACCACGCCCTGAAAATTACTCAAGTGATCTGTAATAGATGCCCCATCTTTGTACCGCAGACCCATCATCGTCCGGATCAGGAATAACTTATTTACCTCGATCTTCTTCGCGTACAAAGATTCCAGCTTATCCCATAACATCTTCGCGTGCTCAATATTGGCAACATGGTTCTACACGTTCTCATCAACGAACTGCCTGATATATCCATACACCTGTATATGCTAGAATTTTTAGTCCTCCTCGAATTTATCACTGGGCTTCTCGGATGTAAATACGGGCAGATGCAGCTTCTTGACAAACAGTAAATCTTTTATCTTGCTCTGCCAATAGTGATAGTTGGTGCCGTTCAGGTTCACCATGCACACCAACTTCGCATCCATCTCTCCTTTCTAGTTTTATTGTCAACTCCTGACACCCTTCTGAATTCCAGAACCTGGCTCTGATACCACTCTGTTGAAAAAGAATTACGGAAACCTTTCCCCAAACTAGAGAGTACCTGCGAGAGAACCGAATAATACAACGCACGAACCAAAATACCAAAACAAACCACGCAGACACAGAGAATTTTTGACGTAGAAAACCCTTGCGGGAAAAACTACGGAACGATCGGAGTCCAACCCTGAGAAGCCTTCACTAATGAAATAAAGGAGTACACCCTCTACAAACTTCTCCTGATCCAAATCGGATCTCCACAATTCTTAGAAGCAAGAATAATGATTACAAGGCTACGAAGAACAAAGACGACGAGTAGACATTATCCGAATACAATCCTCCTTCAAAAACGACCTTGAATCCTCCTTCTTCTCTCCCAAAGTTCCAATGGCACTCTTGCCGCTTTTCTCTCTCTTGTTCTTCAATGTTGTGTTGTGATTAGGGTTACGAATAACCATATATAAACCCCCTAATCCGTAGTAAAACATGGACCGTAGGATACGATCCAATGGTGATCAATTAACCTGAAAACACTTCAGCCCTGACAATACAAAGTTCGGCCAGAACTCTGTCCTGGGGCAGAGTTCGGCCAGAACTCTGTCCTGGGGCAGAGTTCGGCCAGAACTCTGTGTTTGGCAACCAGAACATTTCTTGAACCAGAACACAGAGTTTGGTTAGAACTCTGTCCTAGGGCAGAGTTCGGCCTCAACTCTGCCCCCTCCTTCTAACAGCTCCTCTGGCAGCTTCCGAGTGTCTCGGTCATCTCCGACTGGCCTCGTCACCTCCCCGAGCTTCTCTGACACACAGACGACGCTCGTCGCACTCTGGGGTCTTCTCCACATTGGTTGGGAACTCCACCCACTCTAACATTTTTTATCAACTTCAGCTTGGAGAAACTTCTTTCGGCAGTAGCTACTATAACTGGTATAGTCAATATTATTTTATAAGCTATCCAAGCATTAGGAGAACCAAGACGTAAATTTTTGATATACTCCAACACTTCAATTGGTTTGGTTAACCACTCCGGTAATGATTTTCTCAACAGCTACAATTCTGAAAATAATTCAGGCGCATCAATATCAGAATCATCTCCATGTTTCAAAAAATCTTCAATTGTAGCACATGAACACTTCAAACTCTCATCTTTTGCAGCTTTTAACTTGCTCAAGTTAAATAAAAATCCAAAAATCTCTTCATATATATTTTTTTAAATTAAGGAAGAGAAAATACTTTTTGTTGGAGGGAGATGACTGTTTACCTTCCTTTTTTTCTCGTTGAGCAATTATCTGGGAGGAAAGGACGGGTATGAAGGAGGTAAATCATGGAGGCATAATGATCGTTGCATGTTTGATGTTTTCTCTTCCAAGGGGCTAGGTTTTAATTCATTAATTGGCACAGTTGGCTTCTAATAGGCCCGTCTGAGCTGAGGCCGTTCTTTTTTTTTTTTTTTTTTGCTTGAGTCTTGACCATATCCATATGGCAGAGCCAGCAGATTTTGGAGGTCCCTTCAGGGGAAGGAGGCCCTAGGCGTAGGCCTAGCCTGCCTCCCCCTGGAGCCGGGTCTGAGTATTTAATTGAAGTCCTTTGAACCATGCTCTATCACTACCTTTCCATAAACTAGTTGCATAATGGATAAATTGAGTTATGTTTATATTGCGTAGTAAATGATATAGCATTCCTCCGATTTGTTGCCACCAAACACCAACATTTTTTTTGTGTGGAATGTTATCTAAGTTAAAATGAGTCCATCAGAAATATTTTTGTCACAATTATTATTATCTTTATAATATTCTGATTCAGGACGAAAAGTAGGATAATTAGTAGTGATTAGTTTGGAAGGTAGAAGACTCTCCAACGGTGGACCAATAGATCTAATTTGAGTAGAAGGTATACCTTTAAGGGCTCGTTTGGATCAAGTTTTTGTATTCCTAGGAATAGGTTTTTAATTCCTTTCCCATGGGAAAGGAATTCAACATTCTCATACCTATGTTTAGTTAGGTTAGGAATAGGTAGTTCAAATTTTTTTTAAAATTTCATCCCCATGTTAGGTTTACAAAGGAATAGAAATATTAATTTATTTAGTTTTCCTTTAATACCTTTTCATTAATTTCGTGATGATTTACATGTTTGGGATAGAAGTTAAAAATTTGAAAATAAAAAGAAGGTATAACCATCCAAACAAAATAGCCAAACATTATTCCTAGGAAAGCAAATCTATTCCCAAGGGAAAGCTGGGGAATAGCTTTCCCCCCTAAGCCCCTCCTATTCCCTCCTCATTCCCAATCCTAAACATACCAAACATAGGTAAGGAATTCAAAACCCATTCCCAAGCAAGAAAAACTTGAACCAAATGCCCCCTAAGGGCGGCTGAAACTATTTCCCTATCACTACTACCAACTCAACTAGTAGTAGCTTCTTCGTGCCAAAAATATTAAAGTAATCTTCCTCATTATCAGAATTATCTAAAGAGCTATCCGAATGTTTGTTGATATTCTTCCACTTAAAATAATTTATATCTTAGTGTTTATCGTAGAAGGAGTAAACAACTTGTGCATCAACTTCTCCTATTAATTCTTGTGTCTGAAGTTTACAAAAATTACGATAGTGTTGTTCATTAATTTCTTCTACATTTATTTTAGTTTCTTCTTTAGAAGAATATCTTAACATATTAATATTTTAAGGCCAATAATTCGTATGGGTACAATTCTTTTGACTAAATCCTTGATTATAAATTTTTTTACCATCTAATTGTAGTTTCAACTTATTAATATCTATTCTAACACTTTCTAGAAGATCTACAATATAATTATATATCCCATGTTCTGGGTGATCATTACTAGTAGGCACGTGTACTATGCGTTTATAATTATTCTGAAGATCAAAATAACATTGATGTGTGTCTGCGTAAATAAACTCTTTTTTGCCATTGAGGTTGATGATTGATTATGATGCATGAAGAGATATTTGTTCTTGAATATGTAGACGCTTAGTAGGAAGAAATTTACAAGTGGTAGAAGAAGAGGAATACAAAAGAAACCAATACGCATCTTTAGCCATCTTACAATTACTAATCTCTATTTTTACAGCCTTTTTTCCATTATGTTCTAGGTCGCGTGTTGGTTTTTATTCTTCTTGTTTTATATCTTCTACGGACAACTTCATATTCAACTATTCTTGGCATTTTTGTTTTATTAGTCCACCACGCTTTCAGTCTGCTTCACCTTCTTCGCCAACTTGTATTACTCCCGAACAATCGTCTTTCAGCCAAAAATTATCTTTTATAATTTGTCCAATTCGCCCCAGACTTTGGTTGTAAATGAAGTTTTTAATATGATAATAGGCATTCAAGTACTGATCATCATCATATTTTACTAATCTATTGATAATCAGTATATTCATTAAAGTAACAATGTCTACTTCTTCACTGGAATAGTTTAGGGCCATATAGAAGCATTCTTTAGCAGCTTAAATCCTTTCCCTTTCTTCATGAAATCCAGTTTTTGAGAATTTTATATATGCATGGCTAGGTTCATTAGTAAGCCTATCCATTTCCCAAATCTGATATGACTGGTATAATTTGACGTACTGCCTTTCCTCCCAGATGCTCCATATAGTGAACTGGAAAATAGTCTAAAATTTTGTTGATTGTTCAGTGGCTGCTTTGACACATATGTTTGTAATGCCACCTTCTTCTTGGAACAGATAGTGTTGATATATGTTTTATGGGCTAATCCTGTTCGAATATCAGATTTTTATATATATTTTTATTTCTCCAAAATATGCAAGAATTCTAGGGACCCTATTTTTGTTCAAAATAACTTCCTCACCCTCAAAAGTACTTATAAATTTCTGTATCTTCTAATCTTTTAAAGAACAAAAGTGACATTTTTATCATCGATATGTAACTATTCGAACATAGAGATCATTTCCTGGACCATCATTTCTGCATGAAATTCTTCTATTTTTTTGTCTTTATATCTAGTAATTTGAGAAGGGCATGAACATAACTCATTTTGAAATTAACTAGATCAATTGGTCTAAGATGTGTTATGATGCTGTTAAGATCCTTTTATGTAGTAGTATTACCAGAAAAAAAGATCTCTTTCTCTAGTACTAAGGGAAATTGATCGAGAAGATACTGAACAATTGATAATTTTTTAAACTAAATGCTGAAGTTCAGTATTCCTTTGTTCAAGGAAATAATTTTTTGTTTTTAGCTAGTAATATTTTTTTAATCTGTAAGAGCCAATAGCCAGCATCTTTGATCTCTTTTACTTGCATTACTCTATATCACCCATTAAATCTATCCCATACTATTTTATCTCTTTTTTCCATCTCTAGATTGTACCATTTTTTGATAAGGATTTCATTATAGGTGTATAGGGTCGAGATACTCCAAATGGTCTGATAGGTCTGAACACTGGTTGATTAATTCTAGCAGAAAAATTTCCCTGGTGAACATTTGAGCTGTTCACTCTGTGAATATTTTGTCTTGCAGCTTGGTTGTTCGCCCGAAAAGTTTAGATTTGTTCAACCATAGTATTTGAAGAATCAGCATCTCCTCTTTTTGTCTTTTTAGAGACTACTTATTCAAAACTTTCATGCCTTTTCATCTCGTCGAATAATTTTTTGAATTTTTTGTAGAGATTTTCATCCGTTGTTCATAACCCGATAAGAGTATCGGCTAAGAAATTAGTATAGCCTGAAATATAATTGACATCATAATTAAAAGTTTCTAAATACATGGCTATTCTAATTTTTCAAATGGTTCTTCGGGATTATTAATAGTTTTCTTTTTAGAAATTGTGATACTGATTTATTGTCTGTTTCAATCATAAAATGTCTATATAAAATATAGATCTTTAAACTTTTAATCGCAAGTTAAACAGCTAGTAATTCTTTACCACAAGTAGCATATCTTATTTGAGTTTTAGTAAACTTGCCAGAAGTATAAGCAATAATTTCCTTATGTTTAGCAATAAGAACTCATGCCCAAAAGTTAACTGAGGCATCATTTTGTAAAACAATTATATCATTACCTTGTGGAAAGTAGAGAATTTTTTCGACTTTAACTAATTCTTTTATTTGTGTAATCTCATCTAATTTCTTTTTTCCTAAATATATTGGTATTCAATTAATATTCCACTTTCTTGGTTGTTCACTAGTAGATTCTTTATATTTGGCTTATTCAGTAGCAAGTTTTCTTGAACGTGCTTTATTCTAGAAAATAAACGAGGAATTAATTTTCTTCCGTAATTAAGCAATCCAAGAAAACTCTGGAGTTCTTTTAGGTTTTTAAATTCATTTGGAAAGTCTTTAATTTTAGTATAAATATGTTGTTGTAAAACAATTTCTCTATTCTCAATAGTTTTTCCCAAAAAATTGATTTATGTTTTAAATAACTCAATCTTCTTGGGACTAAGGATAACACCATTGTCTAGTAATAATTTGCAAATATGTAGGAGCTTTCTTTGTGTTTTTTTTAGAATTGGAAAAAATAAAATATCATCAATATAAACAACAACAAAAGAAAGAGGACCAAAAATAGGATTCAACCATTTTTAAAAAATTTGTGATGCATTTTTTAGTCCAAAAGGCATAACAAGCCATTCAAAATGTCCATATGGACAACTAAAAGCAGTTAACTCAATAGAATTCTTATTTTCTAATTTAATTTGCCAAAACCCAGATTTAGCATCGAATTTACTATAGTATTTGGCACCTTGGATTTGTTTGATTAAAGTCTCAGATGATGGTATAAAATATCCATTAAATTTATTATAACTATTTAATTTTCTATAGTTAATAACCATTCTGGCTTTTCCTCTTTTGATCTCAGCGTGATTTCTAACAAGGAAGGCTGGAGATGAGTGTGTACTAAAGCTTTTATGCATAAGTTAAGTTTAAGGAGCTCACTAATTTGTTTGGCAAATTCTTCTTTGTCTGAAGGGGACACCATAATACTTTTTACTCTAACTTTGGATTCAGCATATTGTTCTAATAATTCAATTTTTAATTCAATTTTACAATATCTAGGTGCTTTTTCGAAACCTTTTAAAGGATTCTCAAAAAATAAAGGTTCTAACATTTCGTAAATTACTTTGTGTAAATAGCTAGTATTAGAAAGAATATAGGTACAAATTGTCGAGTTATCAATAACTGAAACTGGTTTATCACCTCGTTGTGCTGTAGGATCAAATTATGATGCAATATAAACAGGTAAATGTACTCAAGGAATAGAGATTCCATCGAGTTCAAAATTATGAGTATTATAGGATGGATAATGCCTAAGGTTATCCATGCCAATAATGCAATCACTATCAAAATATTTCGGTAAAAGAACAAAGTCAAATTTTTACGAATTGGATTTTCCTTTGAGATCAGGAAAATGAACACGAAGATTTTTGACTTTATGATTAATAGGAACTTGTCTTCGCATAAAATCATTTAGCTTTCCCGGTTTGTCTAACTTGACCCACATGTTTTGAGGTATAAAAATCTCTTGTACATCTACCCCTGTATCAACTAGATCATGTATAGTAAAATCTTGATAATCAGGAATACAAATAATTAAAGGTGTATAAATATGTAAATGAGCCATTGTTTTAAAATCAAGAGATCTGTTCATTTGATTTATTGCAACAGGGTTTACATCTATTCTTTATTTGTGATAAAGGAATTTTGATCATTCCATCTTGATTTATCATTCTATCTTGATTTAAGAACGTTAATTGTCAATTAAAGTTTTAGTTCTCCTTTCAACAGGTGCACTAATGCTTAACCTATGAGGTATGTCATGCAAAATGCTAGGAGTTTGTTCTATATTTACTAGATTTTCCATAAATTAGATCTAGTAATAGTTTTATTAGAAGTTGTAGCTTCTGAGAAGTTGTAGCTTCTGAATCATTCTCCTGACTATAGGGTTGTTTTCTTTCAATAATGGTAGATATTGAATTTCATGATGCTATAAAATATTTGTAGTTGTCTCGATTTCTCATTTTAATGATTTAACAAAAATTCTCATTTTGTTATTGAGTTTAAGATGATCAAGTCTAACAAGTCTTGGCTGTATGGTTTTATCCATTCCAACTTCAAACAGTCTAACTAAATTTTTTGGTGTTATGAATTTAAAAGTAGGAGTGTCATTTAAAGCCATACAATGCTTCCATTGTATGCCAATTACCTTAGATCCATGTAATAACTCAATTCCATGAAGGTTAACGGATAAGGTATATGTTTTTTCTATATTATGGTCCTCAAGACTTATGGAAAAGTCTGGATGTATATTTATACCAAATAATCTATTTACAAGATTAGATTTAGCTCCTCCTATAATACTATTAAGAGGATTATTAACAATTCTCTCATCCATGCAAACGACTAGAATAGGAGTATCGATTCCTGTTCGGAAAAGTCTTATATCTTTAGTTGAATTAAACCAATATGTAAATATCACATTTTAGGATATTTGGTTCGCAACCTCTCTACCTTCCATTTGTCTAACAGACTGATGGAAGAAAATCTTTACCTCCTTTTTGATTCAATATTTTCTTGCATTCTTTCAAATATGTATCTATGCTTATTCAAAAAGCTGGATTTTAAAGAAACATGTTTGTAAACCTCTTTTTTTATCAGAATGCGGTATAGTTTCTTTTAGTATTTCTAAATCTTTATCAGTTATTTCAAATTGTCCTCCTTCACTATTAGGAATATTAGTGTTAGACACTTCTTCAGAGACTAAGGTGTTCATATAAACTCTAAATTCATAATAACCATCAATTGGTTCTCTAGAACTTGTTTCTTGAGAATCATTAAAATAAGTCCTTCATTTAGGTAAAGTATCTTTTATAATAGGAAGATCTTCATATTTATGTATAAATAACAATCCAATAGGATCACCATTTTCTATTAAATAATTCCTATCTTCAAAAGAAGTATTTTTCATTATTAAGGATATATTAATTCTAGAAACTGGTTCTATAAAACCATGTGTGATAAATATACTTTTAGCAGCATGCATGGGAACATTGTGTATTATATCATAGTATCCCAGTGGTAGAAATATTCTAATATCTGATGGTATTTCCAGCGTATGTTATCTTCTAATTTTATAAGATTTACTAGTATAAAGAGTATATCCAGCAGATATACCTTCTTTTTTTTGGTAATATAACATTATCATTTAAAAGTGTCATTCTTATTTGATTATGATTTTTATTTATATTAATCATATTGATTTTAAATGTTTCATTGAACTACATATATCACCATCAGATTGTTCATCTGAATTGCTGGATATTTCATCAGAGTAGACCGACCCTATTTCATATATAGAAGAGGTTGAAGTGTCACTATTAATATCATTAATGGTTCCTATGTTTAGACCATATGCATCTAAATCTTCTATAACTATGGTTCGTATGTTAGTAGGCATTCATTTTCAAAATGTCCTTCTTTATTACACTTAAAAAATTTACATCATTTTCAAAAAAAATTCTTTTTATAAACTTCTTATTTCCAAATTTCTAAAAATGTTGATTCTTAAAACTAGGTTTCCATTTTTTTCCTAGTGATTTTATATTTAGTCTTTCTAAACCCTTTTCTTTTAAAGAATTTCTTTTTTGGTTTTTTCCATCCTCCATTCAGATGGACATCTGAAATTAAAATTAATATCTTCATTATATTTGGAACAACATGAATAACATAATCTAGACATTTTAATGGTTTTTTTTTGCATCTAGTTAGTTCACAAATTTGTTCCATAAACTCATATAGGCTGTTTTGAGCATTCCGGTGGTATGAATATTTTCTCTCAATTTGTCATAGTTTTCTTTTATAATATTATTCCATGGGTATGAAATTTTTGTAAAAAAAACCTTTAATCCAAATATCTTTATGGCTATCTTTTCCAAATAAAATATGAATCCTATATACTTGGCTATGAATTCTTCAAGAAAACATCTATCAAATATTATCATTTTATGTAATAAGACCTTGTAGTATTTATCATCATCGCCTCTTTCTCCCATAAAATCAACTAGTACAAGACCAATTATTTCTGCTAAGGCCGTTGGTCCATCTTTCATATTTCTAATTGATTCTATCTTTTCAGTATTTGATTGAAGTCCTTTGAGCCATGCTCTGGCACTACCTTTCCAGAAACTAGTTGCATAATGGATAAATTGAGTTGTGTTTATATTGTCTAGTAAATGATAAAGCATTCCTCCCATTTGTTGTCCCCAAGCACCAACATATTCTTTTATTTTTTTGTGTGGAATGTTATCTAAGTTAAAGATGAGTCCATTGGAAATATCTTTATCACAATTATTATTATGTTTGTAATATTTTGATTCAGGACGAAAAGAGGAAAATTAGTAGTGATTGGCTCGGAAGGTAGAAGACTCTCCACCGATGGACCAATAGATCCAACTTGAGTAGAGGGTATACCTTAAAGGGCGGTTGGAATTATTTCCCCGCCATTATACCTACTCCACTAGTAGTAGCTTCTTCATGGCCAAAATTATTAAAGTAATCTTACTCATTATCAGAATTATCTAAAGAGCTATCTGAATGTTCGTCGATATTCTTCCACTTAAAATAATCTATAGTTGAGGAGTGTTAATCGTCGAAGGATTAAACAACTTGTGAATCAACTTCTCCTAATAATTCTTAAGTATGAAGTTTACAAAAATTATGGTAGTATTGTTCATTAGTTTCTTCTACATTTATTTTATTTTCTTCTTTAGAAGAATATCTTAACATATTAATATTGTAAGGCCAACAATTCTTATGGGTACAATTCTTTTGACAAAATCCTTCATTACAAATTTGTTTACCATCTAATTCTTGTTTCAACTTATTAATATCTATTCTAACATCTTCTAAGAGATCTACAATATAATTATATATCCCATGTTCTGGGTGGTCGTTACTAGTAGGCACGTGTACTATGTGTTCATAATGATTCTGAAGGTCAAAATAACATTGATGTGTGTCTACATAAATAAAATCTTTTGCCATTGAGTTTGATGATTGATTATGATTCATGATGAGATATTTATTGAAATTGGACTCAGACTCTAGGATGCCTCGTGCATGCACGGACGTGTTGGGGGGGTAGGCAGGGACACTCACATGACTATGCTGATTGCGGGATGATCTAAAATATCAAACTCTATTTTTGAGTATTGGTATTTTAGTCCCACACCGAATAAAAGAAAAGGTGAAGTCTCACTCCACTATATTAATAGAGCCCATCGGCCTCCTTTGTAGGAAGCACCAAAGTAGAAAGCAAAGGGAGCCCGTTGAGTTTAGGGAGTCTGTTCAAGTCACAAAAAATTGACTAACAAGCATTCCAGAAGTTCATAGAGAACTTGCTGGTTCCTGGAAGCGGATCGTATAAAGGTGAATCTTGCTTTGAGCAACCATGATTTTTATCACCCCGGCAGGGCTGTTGAAATCTTCTCTTTCTTATTCTTCTTCTTCTTGGTGGTCTGCAGAATATTTTGGAGAACAAACTTGTTTGTCGTAATCTCAAAAATCATAAAACTCAGTTCAGGCATTTTTCTAGTGCGAACTCGTTCGCATGAAAAACTCAGTTCAGGTACTTCTAAAGGGCAAACTCATTTACATTAATCTATGAAGTTCCAACTCAAGGAAATTAGGAGAGCAAATTCATTTGCAAGTATTCTCCGAAATTCTACATAGCCAAAAAATGGAGCAAATTCATTTGCAAGAAGATCTCTGCGTCTGACAGTTGATTATCAGAATAGAGAGCAAAATTATTTGTAAGTGATCTCTTAAATTCTGATCGTTCTTCCATCTAGATGTATTTCGGGAATAATAATCTCAAAGCAAGATAAGGGTCAGATGGAGAACCGTCGTACAATTCTTCTCGATACCAGTTTTAACAAACTTGAGAAGATTGGCGGACAATACTTCCAATATTTGGATGATAAAAAGTTCTTTATGAAATAGTTGGATGAGTGTTGGGCCAAACTATCCAAGGAGGATGATGCATATTACATGATAGATTGGATTTGTCGATAGTGCAAGAAGATTACAACTTGTGCTAGAGCGGACGAGAAGTATCTCATGGAGCATCTCAAGACAAATGAGAAGAAGACCAAGGTATTTGTGCACATGGCTCAATCATATGCATAAGATCTGTTCAGATAATGCGTATGTGTGCGTATAGATTCTGGTTAGCATGGTGCATGGGTTTTTTTTCCAACTAAGAGCATGGCAGTGCATGGTGATCTCGGCACATAACTGCATATGTACATGGTAGAGTCTACGCATGACTGTAGATGTGCTATCTATATATGCTCGTAGGGTGTTTTATATCTTGGCACGTGGGTTCGCTCGGATGAGGTGCATGGGACAACCCGGATGATGCGCTTGGATTGATACATAGGTTTTTCTCCAATATGCATATTGTTTCAACTGTATAAAGCATAAAAATTATCCATGAGTGTAATAACCCTACATGAAGATAGTTTTATCTTAGTGATTGGTTTTGGCTGTGGCTTGAAGGGTCACTTGAAGGAGAAATACAAAACTAAAATAACAAGGTAAAACTAAACTTGGTTGTTTTGATTACTTAACTTGGCTGCTATGTATGTACATATTGAGTCATCTAGTGTGGTAGCTGACTAGTGAGTAGACACGGATGCATCTAGCCACACGTATAAGGAGCTGTTCACTTTGGACGAGCCTAGCTATAATTAAGGTCTTGATTGCGAACATATTACTAGTAGAAGATCTGGAGATCGGAGTCATAGTCTTAGACTTTCGGAAAGTTGTTGACATTTGTGTACGTGTAGCACATTGTCACGCCCCTGAACCAGAATACTGGAGAGCGGAGGCAGACACAGCCAGCTACGTATATTAAAGTGCAACCCACCTCGCTATACGGTCACGGCTGTCTAGATACATGAGGGTTTAACTACAAGCCATCAGTCTCTTATGGTCATGAACAAGCCTATTGTCTCAATCTCAAGCAAGTAATAGCAGTTACAAAATGTCAGAGCACCAAATATACAATAGTAAGGCATCCCATACATTACATATTTGGATGATCATGAAGCTAGTCATACAAAATGTGAGGACTAGCAAAAGTTTCAGTCATACATGATCAACCCTAGGATTTGTTAACCATGCTACAGTCCGTAGGCAGACAGTAAGTAAGGTGCAATCGAGCTAACACGTGCTCGTCGACTAAACGCCTCAAAAGAATAATTTTATAATAGAGTGAGAGAGAAAAATAAAATCCACTCGTTGCCAGGGTTACGCCTAGTGGTCACCATCTGGCTGAAAGGTAGGAAGATCCTCTGGAGCTGCTCCGGTATCTGGCCATACAAAACCAGCTGGGTCAGATCCCAGAAAGAGCAAGTTCCACAAATGAGGCTTCATTTAAGAACTAAAACCAGCATATCAGAACATAATAAGAATGATAATAATAAGACATGAAATCTAAATAGAGCAATAAATGTCAAGCGAATAAAAAATTATTTTGTTCAATTATTGATAAGGTAAGCATAAGCAATCATATTCCGAAGTAGCCAGGTACTGGAACAAGTCGAGACTCAGACTGGTTAGACTCCATCCAACATTCACGGCCAAGCAATAAGTACGGCTTGATACTTTAACTAGCTAGGGTTATCACAGGCCTAATTACTAGCAAGATGCAAGGAGACGTTCCAACAGCCACAAGCCCTGCAGACCATCCAGGTTATCCAGACAAAATTAGGGATTGAGTTCATGTGGGCACATCGTCCAAGAAACGCATGTACCCTAAGTAATTTGGAGGGTGCAACACATGACAGTGTGCTAAAAATGTGCCCTACTCGACGGCAGGCTACAAATACCATGATAGGGCGCCTAGATAACGGGATTGCCTGTAGTTGGAAATCTCTTCATGACTACTGGATTATTCTAGTTATTAGCCTTAGTCAGTTTCAATAGGTACCCCTGACCGTGGTACTCAGGGGTCCATACCCTAGACATGATGCAAGACGATACTGGTTCATTTGTACAAATATAAACATCCACGGTGTCCAGGCCATTCCTACTTATCTTGTCATGCTAGCCGTCGCAACAACATTCAATAGTTCCCATCATGCTTACTTGTCATATCTTGTCATGTCATGTTATGTCAGTTTACTTGTTATACCATGTCGTGTATAACTATCATTCCAAACCTATTAATCAATTCGTGATTATCAAGCTCATAACAAAAGGCATAAGAACATAAAAGGCAAATGGGGTACGCCAAAGGGCTCAAAGTCTTTACACTAACTAACTACGCTAGGACAACGAGGCCCCGAGCGTAAAATAGTTTAAGTGGGCAAGACCTAAGGAAAGAAAGCTCTACACGAGCGAGACCGTACATGAGAGAGAGCACTCTACGCGAGCAAGCACTCCACGCGAGCGAGACTCTACACGAGCGAGAGAGTCTACGCGAGCGAGACTCCACTCAGACGGGAGAGTCTACACGAGCGAGAGAGTCTACGCGAGCGAGAGTAGCCCTCTGCGTAGAGTTCGGTCAACTCAGCATAGAACAGATTATGCTGGCACGTAAACATGTGTTCGTAAAGGAAAACACTATGTTGGCACGTAATAACGTATGCGTAAAGGAATATACTACGATGGCACGTAATAACGTGTGCGTAAACGGCTTCGTCTTCTCTCCAAGCCTGAGACATGCAGCCATGGGACTCAAGAACTCAAGAACCCTCATCTCGGCCAAGACTTGATGAAATCCAACCATTCAAAAGCCAAAATTGCGTAAAATCGAAATGCCTACTACATGGAACTCTTAGTTTCTCAAAACAAGCCAGTTTAGTAAATCAAAACCTTGAAGAGAAAAGAATGCTAAAACCTAGATCTACAAAAGTCCATGTATGAAAAATAAAAATTTTAAGTTCTAAAGTGGTTTAGAAACATGCTAGGAAGCCATTGGAACCATCAAAAATGGGTTCTCTAGTGAAAGCAAGATGCACTTGCCTACTGTGGGTGTTCGGTGGAGAAGAAAATAAGAAAGAAGAAGACGAGTTAAGGAGAAATCAATGAGGAGAGAGAAGGGTTGTTGGGTTAATAAATGATGGATGGTGGTAGGTAGGGGTTTGCATACTAACACAAACCGAGCCAAACCAATCCGAAACCAACAAAACTCGATGCATGCCAAGGCCAAAATAGACCACACGAACCATGAAATTCTAACTAACATATGCCAATGCAAAAACCCAAGGCTAGCCAGTCAGGACAAGTCAAAATACGGGTCCGAGATACGAACATGTAAACTAAAATACATACAACAAAATACGAAGGTGACACACGTACCAGTTATTTCTGAGGACCTGATCTCTGGAAGTTTGTTGTCCGATAAGGACTAGAAGATGGACATTCATGCTGGTAAGATGTTGGATTCTTGGCCAGGGACATGCTTTGGAAAGATGTTCAGTATTAAGCGAATGTTCTGACTTCTCTTGATGATGTAGTTTCTTAATTGAGTTGTGACGAATGGACTAGGACATGTTCTATGTAATAGTAGAATCAAGATATCTAGTCTAAACCTTATCTCTAGAATGTAGGGTAAGGAGGTGGAGGGATATGAAGTCCGTGCAAGGACAAAGACTGTCAAGAAACTGCTTAGGCAATTGAAATAAAGTACAGATCTTTTAGAGTTGGTACACTGAGATATCTGTGACTTTTATCAATTCTCCATTGAGGTCGGGTTGAAGTATTTCTCGAAGGACGAAACATTTGAGAAGTTCAGGGACTTTAGGGATGAAGCTGAACGTCTAGCCGAAAGTTCAGGGACTTTAGGGATGAAGATGAACGTCTAGTCGGTCGACAACCCAAGAGATTCAGAAGTGGTTGAGATTGAGAGTATCGTTTTCTTGGATTCACATCGTTCTACTGTGAACATAAAACTGGCTATGAAACGATTGCTCCGTAGTATCTCTCATCCAACAGAGTTCCAGAGAGAAAGATCAGTGTGTTGTCGGAGATGATGATATCTTTATTACGGGTCTTCCAATACACTTCTGAGGATAGGTTGCTCTTACGGCTATGTTTATTTTTTTTTAGTAAAGTATTATTTTCCACATCTGTCATTGCTTCTCATAAATACTGGTTCAAGATTAGACCTGACTTGAATATCATTCAAGTGTGGGGGTGTCTGGTGTACATGAAACTTCTGGATATCACGATTTAGAAGCCAGGGACGAAGACAAAGGAGATCGTATTTCCGGATAAGTTGTTTAAAGCTACGCTCAGAGATCCTTTGATATAGTCTCGCGATGCAGAATACTTTAAAGACAAGTTTACTAGGGATAAAAATATTTTTCTCGCGGATGTTCCAGAGAACATTGTTGGTACCGAAGAAGCAAAGTACTTCCAAAGAAGTAGTAGTCCAAAAGGTGGTTGTCATTAATAAGACAACATTTGAACCAGTATTAGCTAAGCAGTTAGCAAAGCGAGTGAGAAGGCCGAAAGATTTTAGAGATGACTTTATCACCTATCACAAGTTGGCTAATGAGGTGATAAAGACCAGAGATGCAATCTTCTGGATGAAGTGAGTCAATGGTATGATTGACTCCATTACATCCAATTACAAGTGAGTGTTAGTTAATCTGCCTGAAGGAGCTAAACCTATTGAATCTTCGAGAAGAAGAAGACAAAAAGCCGAAGGAAATAATGATAAGTTCGTGGCTAGGCTGGTTGCCATGAGGGTTTACTTAAGAACATGAGATAGATAAGGTTGACACATATGCTTTAATGGCTAAGATGTCAATTATCAGGATGACAATGGCCGTGGCTGCTATTCATAAGCTATTATATCATCAGATGGATGTCTGGATAGTATTTGTGCATAGAAAAGTGATAGAAGAGATTCATATAGAATAGCCAGATAGATTTGTCATTCAGGGTCTTGAAGATAATGTCTGTAAGTTGGTAAATTCTATGTACAGTTTGAAGTATACTCTCAATCTGTAGATCTAGAAGTTTGACCAGATTATTAGGTCAAATGGCTACAGGGTACTATTAAGTGTGATTACATGATGTTTGTTGATTATAGAGGAGTTATCGTTTGTCTCTATGTGGACAACATAATGATGTATCACTAAACCAATGATGTTCTTCATCCAGATTCAGTATGAAGGACATAGGAGATGTGAATGTCATCCTGAGAATTTAAATAATCCAAACAAAAGTTGAGCTTGCTCTATCACATGCTCACTATGTGGTAAGTTTCTTACATGCTATGGATACCAGGATCTTTCAGGGATCGATACTCCTTACAGGTGTGATAAAAAACTAAAGCCTGATTATGGAGAACTGTCAAACAGTTGGTGTACTCAAGCATCATCTAGAGTTTGATGTAGGTCGTAAGTACCACTAGGCTTGGCATAGCTTTTGCTGTAGACATGATGAGTCGATTCATGGGCAATCCATGTGTTTATCTTTGGAAAGTAGTGAAGTAAGTAATGAAATATCTCTCAGGAACTCAGAAGGATGTACTATAACAGTTACCCTGTAAGGGTAGAAGGCTTTAGTGATGCCAGTTGGTGCTTAGAAGGAGAAAAAGAATAAGTTATATCTTCTACATGGATAGTGCTACTGTATCGAAGAAGTTGAATAAGCAGATCCATGGATAGTGCTACAATATTGAGGAAGTTGAAGAAGCAGACCTTTCTCTTACTACGGAATCTAAGTTCTATTAGTTATAGCGGATGAAGTGGAATTGCTTCAAGTATAAAGCAGAATGGCGTCGGGAGCTCATGAAGGATCTTTTTGTGGTTGGTACACAAATGCGAGTGATGTCGATGTATTGTGACAGTCGAACAAGATCTTTCTGTGGCTGGTGCACAAATCTGGAAGATGTCAATATATTGCGACAACCATGTGGCTGCAACAGTGGCATCAAATGATCTCTTTAATGATAAGAAGAGGACTATAGAACTAGGACATATGGTACTAAATGAGCACATAAAGCATGGATCATTACAGTGGTAGGTTTTTGGAGTCAAAAAAGCTAACAGATCCGTTCACTAAGGCCTTAAGTGCTAGCTAGTCGAAGATTACTAAGAAAATGGGCTTGACGGGCCTCTAATATTGTGTCTCTGCAATTCTACCATAAAGTTTTATGCCAATTGGTTCAAAAAAAAATATACCAGGCATCTCGCTTTTGGTTCAAGAGAGGACCATTGACTGGAAGAACATCAGGTACAGTAGGCAGTCCTTTGGGATATTGCGGGGTAACGGACCTAGAACCATTGATTAGTAGACAATCCTTTGGAATATTATAGGGTTACGGACCCAGAACCACTATTAGTAGGCAATCCTTTTGGACATTTCGGGGTTATGGACCGAGAACCACTATTGTCTAGTGTTGGTTCTTTGTAGATAACAAAGTCCTGTGAGAGGATGGCTTGGAAGCCTTAATGAGTTCTCGACCATTTGGGAGTCCGACGTGCTTTACAGGAAGCACGGGTAGCACAGCACTACAAAAGAGCGTATTACTCCAAGCTACAGTGGTTTGACATCAATGAGGTACCTAGTGAGTGTAAAATCTCGGCTTCGGGCCAAGTCACAGTGACATAGCACCGCACATTGGCAAGTGAGCCTAATGATGTAGGGTGAAGAGTGGTAGGCAAAACTACAAAGAGGCTGGGCCTCATATTACAGTGGTGTGACACCACATGAGGAACCTAGAAAGGGTAAAGCCTCGACTTCGCGAGCCATGTCACGGCGGTTTAACACCACAAGGAAGTGAAAGGCATCATGCCAAGTACTTTGGCACTATAAAGAGGCTGGGCCTCATACTACAGTAGAATGACACCACATGAGGCATTACCTCGACTTTGGGCCATGTCATAATAGCGTAGCACCGTAAGGAAGCAAAAGACTTCATGACAAGACTCTTTAAAAGAACTCATCGATAAAGATATTGGCCGTCTCTTAAGGAAAACCTTGTAGACATCCAAGATACATACACCAAAACTAGGCTAGCACATGACCTTTAATGTGCAGCTAGAAGTACAGTTAATGTTATTATGTGAGTAGAAAGAATTGCAGTAATGTTGTAGAATTCAAGGCTTAGTCCATTCTTGTATCATACTGTTATTTGACCCATGCAGAAAGATTCAAGTCGTATCAATATTTATCCTAAAGCATGACGGACAGTCACTATGGGTAACGCTCAACCCACATATATTAAGATATGTAGGGGATTGTTGGTGCTTTTGCCTTTGGATTAGTATAAAATAGTCCAACCTCGGCTACACCACCAAGTGAGTATCTCAATATATTGCTTTGCATGTATTGAGGTATGCACATGGGGTATGATGGGGCACATGTGGGGGTATTTATCTAGAATGAAAAAGAATTAACTCCAACAAGGAAGCAAGTTACTTTTTGTCATTCGGACTCGGACGCGGACTCCAGGATGCCTCGTGCATGCATGGGCATGTTCGAAGGGGTAGGCATGGACTGGCACACGACTATACTAATTGTGGGATAATCTAGAATATTAAACTCTATTTTTGAGTATTGGTATTTTAGTCCCACATCGAATGGAAGAAAAGGTGAAGTCTCATTCTACTCTAAAAATAAAGCCCCTGGCCTCCTTTGTAAGAAGTACCAAATTAGAAAGCAAAGGGAGCCTGTTGAGTCTAGGGAGCACGTTCGACTCATAAAAAGTTGACTAGCGAGCGTTCCAGAAGTTCTTTGAGAACTTGCTGGTTCCTAGAAGCAGATCGCATAAAAGAGAATCTTGCTTTGAGCAACGGTGACTTTTATCACCCCAACAGGGCTATTGAAATCTCCTCTTTCTTCTTCTTTATCTTCTTCTTCTTCTTAGTGGGCTATAGAATATTTTGCAGAGCAAACTTATTTATCATAATCTTTAAAATCATAAAACTCAGTTCAGTCACTTTCTGAGAGCGAACTCATTCGCAGGAATCTCCAAAGTATTGAAACTCAGTTCAAGTACTTCTGGAGAGCAAACTCTTTTACAAGAATCTCCGAAGTCCCAACCTAAAAAAATTAAGAGGGAAAATTAATTTGCAAGTATTCTTCGAAATCCTACATAATCAGAAAGAGAGCACATTCATTTGCAAGAAGATCTCTGCGTCTGATAGTTGCTTATCAGAATAGATGACAAATTTATTTACAAGTGGTCTCTTAAATTATGATTATTCTTCTATCTAGATCTGTTTTGGGAATAACATATATTAGGATCCATCAATGCAAAACCTATTGAAATAAACTCATATAACGGGTTGGTGTTTAGGTAGGTGGGCTGGTTAGAAGAGGAGAAGAGAGAGTAGAGAAGGAATCTGCAAATATCCTTTTGATTTGTGATTTGTAATATTTTGATTGCCAATAAATTTTGAACATTCCTAAAATAAGATGTTAACATCTTAGTTTGTGATTTGTCAAATTTTGATTTTCAACAAACTATTGAGCATTCCTTGTTTGCCATTAAAATCTTTTGATTGTAAATTTCAATTACAAACAGAACAGTGTTACAATGTAGGACTTAGATGTACTCCTAGGAGTACACTTTTGTTTATTTGGGTCCCTTGTGCCGATGGAGAGAGTGGTAATGCATTGACTCCTTTGACGATCTGACGACGGTTCTCGGTTCTCTGAAGGTCTGAGTTGCTCTGGGTGTTGGAGCTTGCGGAGAGGAAGAAGACGTTGAGTGTCTGTATCTGCCTCTCTGTGTGTGTGTTCGTAGGTCTATCTCTGTCTGTGTAGGTCGGTATGGAAGAAGGAAATGATCCCTCTATTTATAACTTTGTAGGCTGGTTGTTCATGCGCGCATATGTAGGATGCGCCTGTTTGTGGGGATGCCACGTGGTGATTGCTGATGGAGACGCATGGGCGACGTGCTCTGATTAAGAAGTTGAACTCTTCTTATTGCCTTTGTGGGCTGCGGTCGAGCTGACACGTAACAATGGAGAAAATATTTTAGTTGTTGAGATCTTGGGTGATTAGCACCCCTTCATAGGCTGAATCGAGTCAAAGGACATGTGTCGTAGGTCCATGTCTCGAAGATCTCAAATTTGGTGGGGAGTAATCTGATAGGATGCGCCTGGGATTGGGTGCATAAGGAGACTTTGGTTTGTAACCTTTAGGAGTCATGGACCAGTCTGGGCGTACGGCTTTTAAGGCGCATGCGAGGCTTCACTAGTGACTTCACTTCTGTCTTTAGGGATCAGGAAAACGTCTGAGGCATACAGCTTTTGAGGCACATACAGAGATTTTGGCGCATGGCGACGGAGGCGCATACGAATGGTTAGGCGGCCACGGGGCTTGTAACCGTCGGAGGAAAGTAATAATGATGCTGATGTCGGCGACGCTTCGTCTTCTAAAAAAGCTGTCAACTGTTCAGTCCTCGGGAGACGTGCTGCCAACTTTGTCAGACTTTAGCATTTAATGTTCTTTGACGGGTGATAGGCTGTTGAGTGGGCACATCGATCTGCGCTCCACTAGGCACATGGGGACGCATGGGGGCGCATCCTAATGAGTGCTTGGAGCTGATGGACGCGTCTGTATGATGCGCGGTCTGACCGGCGTATCCGCTTTGCATGACACGTCTTTATTGGTCCGACTGTTATGTTCTTCGAGTGCTTTAAATAGCCGTTTCTTGGCCGAATTCAAAGCGTCAGGTTCATCACCATTTAATACAAATTTATTGTACGGGATTAGGAGAGCCAGCCACTTGGCGCATGGGTTTGATTTGCCCGACCTATAAATAGTGCCAAGGAAAGAGTTTACTTCTCGTTCTCTCACATCCTCCCAAAATGAACTTGTTTGCTCGAGCACATTCTATTGACGAGATGCTCCCAAGGGTGAAGATGCGACGCATTGTCTTCATTGATGCACTTGAAGGTGACTGTTACATCCAAAAGTCGGAGTCGAGGGCTTCTGAGGCAGGCGGAAGGTGCCTGTTGCATCCAAAGATTGGAATGCTCGAGCCTCGTCTCCGTTATGCTGGAAGAGCCGCAGATCGGAATTGCGGTGCTCCGATCATCTTCCTTGGGCTTTTGGAGAGCTCCTCCTCCTGCTAGAGTGGGTGTTGCCCATTTTGGTTGTGTTGAAAGCTGCTCCTTTAGCCGCGGGTCGATTACGGTGCTCTCCTCTTCCTTGGGCTTCGGAGAGCTCTTCCTACAGCTAGAGGATTGATTGTCCACCCTCGTTCTGCTCAATAAATGCTTCATTAGTCGAATTATTTGATGGCAGATATACTGAGACTTTATGATGCGCCTGACTGAGGCCCTGAAGGATGGCACATAATTGAGCTGCTGAACGGATGCACATAACTGAGCCGCTGAAGGGATGCACATAACTGAGCTGCTGAAAGGATGCGCCTGGCTGAGACGCTGAAGTGATGCGCCAAGCTGAGAGCGCATGGCGGTTGCTGTGCCTCGCTGTGAGCGCATGGCAGTTGCTGCGCCTAACTGTAGACTTAGGGTCTTTTCTTTGTAGAAATTCTCCTTTGTACAGCTCTTTTTTAGACATGTAATAGACTTTTATATGAAATTAAAATCTTCTTTTAATGTCTATGCTTTGGCTATTTGCTGTGCCGAGTACTTCATCCGAGCTCCCTGGCGAAAGTAATGTTAGGCACATAGGATTTTTGGTCCTGAAATTTCATGCTTCTACAAGACCCCCTTCAAAGTTTTCAAAACTTTTCACCAAGTTTTGGAATACTTTGAATAAGAAGCATAGTGGTGTCTTCAACGGGGCGCATGACTGTTCGGGCGCATGACTGTTCGGGGGCATGATTACTCCGCGCATCAGTGATGGGGCGCATGCTCCTCTCAGTTAATACAAACGATAACGCTTCGATAACCAAGAAAATTATTGATCTTTTTGAATTTATTTGTAGTTATCACTTCACAGAACCCGAGGTGACGGCTGAGGTCACACTTCATCGGTTCACGCGTGCGACTAAGCCTATAAATAGGCGTCTGATGGAGAGAGAGAGAGAGTTCTTCCTCTTTTTGCTTTCTCTTTTAGAGTTCTTCTTTTGAAAAACCCTAACTTCTTTCTTTCACGAAATGGCTCCCAAGACTCCTTGCGGCGGTGCTGGCCGAGGACGAGGCAAAGGAAAAGAGCCTGTGGAGGCTGCTGCGAATGATGTCCCCCGTGTGCCCGTCGACATTCGGCCGACGATGATTGGTGGATTACTGTACCTAATTAGGCCATTTTTTAGAACTCACATACGCCGATACGCATGGACCTTGAGTCCTGATGATGTGCTGAAGATTTTCTGCCGACGCGCATGGGTTTAAACCCTGATGATGTGCCGAAGCTTCACCGTTGACGTGCATGGGTTTAGACCCTGATGATGTGCTGAAGCTTTTTTCACCGACGTACATAGGTTTAAACCCTGATGATGTGCCAAAGCGTCACTGCTGACGCACATGGGTTTAGACCCAAATGATGCGCCGAAGCTTCACTGCTGACGCACATGGGTTTAAACCCTGATGATGCGCCGAAGCTTTAATGCTGACGTGCATGGGTTTAATCCCTGATGATGCGCCGAAGCTTTACTGCTGACGCGCATGGGTTTAGACCCTGATGATGCGCCGAAGCTTCTTTTCAGATGCGCCTGAGCCTTAGTTCAGGGTATGTGCTTCTGATGAAAACGTGGGTCAGATTCTTTTCTTTTGTTGTTTCTAATATATCTGAATCTTTGCCTTCTTTTGCTGACCACCAGTGTCGATGACTGACCCGCTCTTGAATGAAGTGCTTCTGGACGCTGCCCTCTGTCAGATGGGAGTGGATTATAGTGAGGAGCTGATAAACCCTGCCCAAGCTGCTATTATGCTGGATCAGCCTCCCGAAAGAATGACTCAAATTCGGGAACAACCGCATGGGTTCCTCCAACGGATGATGGAGCTTGGCGTTTTGAAATCTGCCACTTCTGATAATGTGACTTTCTTGAAGCCTGAGTTCCTATTTGGGGACCGCCTTACTTCTATTGAAGCAAAGGTGTTAAAGGTCAAGGAAGATTGGTTCTTTACAGAAAGGGGGTGCATATGACCGTTAAGCAACTTGAGCGTTAATGGCCTTTGACGGCTTTCTGTCATCTTGCTTCCAAGAGGAGGATGTCTTGGGAGCTAACCCCATCTCAGGGGGGAGTGGTGGCAGGCACCATCAAGATCGATGCTACCTCCGATCAGAAGGATACTTTGGCCGTCGTGCGGGCTGGGCCTTCTTTCACCTGGCGGACTCTACGTCCTGGGAGAATTTACAATGACGTTCCCATCAACACATTTGCTTTTGGCGCTTCGACTTTGCAAATCGTATGCTGTTGTTGGAGCGGTTGTACCCGAAAGGTGAATTTTAGGTAGAGGGTTGGTGTCACTATTTTTTCAAGTGGGACAAGCTGACACTCTGGATTCTGACGCGGTTTCGAACCGAACTCCGAGAGATTGGGCTGACTGCCGTAATCCGTGCTACCCAGGTAGGCGTCGACATCAACAAGCATATGTTCCTCGTACTCCTGGAGATGTTTAACACCCAGACCGGGACTTTCTTCACTCCGATGGGGGAGCTAGGACTCGCACTTCATGAAATATACGAGGTGTCAAGGCTCCCATGGGGATCAGAACCTTCTGAGGAATACTTTCCGACCAACGAGGAGTTCCAAGTCCTGGGGGACAAAGCCGAGGAGATGATGGTCGTCTTCAAGGAAGTGGCGAGTCATCATTATTATATGCAGAAGAAGGATAAGGGCAGGTCACAGCCTCATGTGACCGCTTGGAGAGATTACGTCTTTAAGTAAGACAATGAGGATCCCTTTCAGTTTATAACTCCGCCAGCGCTTTCCAGTAGCGTGGTGCTCTCCGAAATGAGTAGGTTAAGTGAGAAGAGTCCCCGAAAAAATGAGGACCGGTAGTCGGACGAACGCTCCTATAGCTTTTTCTGGCACCTTACTCATCGGATGTAGTTCAAAGCAGTGTTAGCTGCGTATATGATGATTTAGCTCCGGGATTATGTCTTTTCGGGTGGATCAGGCTCTGTAAAGAGGGTGACCCGGAACCTAATCCTGCCAACAGTGAAGTTAGTTTTTGGCCGTCGCCTGGCTTTACTCCCCGCAATGGTGTGTAACCTGCGACGAAGTTTACGAGAATTTATAGGAAATGTAGTTCATGAACGAGGTAGGAATGACAACTTTCCCCGTGCCGAACTGTCATTTCATTATTTGATGGGGTGGTTAATTTTGTACCATCCCAATGTGATGAGTCCGGGCTCGGAAGAAGACCACAGGGCCGAAGATGCATTCCTCCGACGTTTCCACCAGAGGAGCTGGTTGCATACTGGTGTTCCTATTTGCAGAAAAGTTTTATCCCACCTTCACGGGTGGGAGATCACCAAAGTTAGTCCAGTCTTTTTGGGTTTTGAGGCCAACGAAGACATAACGGATTCAGGTGAAGATGCCACCACTCTGCCTCCATGGGGATTTCGCTGGTTACAAAGTATCCGGCCGTCCCATCTGGTGTATCGAAATAGAAACCAGTGTTACCTGGAACCATATTTGTCGAGCCATTTTGAACGACAATTCGGCTATGCTCAGTTAATGTTGGAGAACCCCAGTATTAACCTGGGGTATACTGGAAGTTTACTGGACGGTGCACGAGCTTGGCATTACTACAATGCCGGATGCACCGGAGCTCGTTTTACGTTGCCTGTCCAGAATCTACGGCCGCCAATTCTTTTTTCAGCCGCCAAATTTTACTGTGTTATGAATGTCGTGCTCCCCGGATATGATAGGAAGACCAGTCTCATTGTCGGCACCCAGTTAGCGGCGACCGGGAACATGTTGGCGAAGGCTCGATCGTACCGTCCGCCAAAGGCGGGTTATCGAGGTACCCCTACCGTATCTACGGGGGGGTCAGGGAGAACGATCGACCGATCAGTCGAAAAGACGTGCTGATGCATAGGCTGGCTCTTCTGCACCGAAGAGACAGAAGAAGGCATTGTCACCGGCAGTGTCAACAGACTCAGCTCCTGCGGAGGTAAATATCCCACATAGTCTGGTTAGTTCCACCATTTTTGTGACATATGCTTTCTTTTTGTAGGAGCCGCTGAAAAGGAGACCCCGAACTCCAAAATCGGGTGCTAGCCGACCAGAGAAGGTGGCGGACTCATCTGAAGAGCGCATTCCGCCGATTGTGATGTCTCCCGTGGAGGAGAATTCGGACGATGTCGTTCCTGCGGAGATTTCAATATCTCCAAATTATGTTGGAAGGGAAGCTAAGGTTGAAGCAGTTCCCGGGAGGGTTCCAGCCGTCGTGGGTGCCTTTGACATTGAGGACCCAGCCGATACGGGGCTTCTAGATGATGAAGTAGAGTAGAGTTCGTCGTCTTCGGATGACGTTCCTCCAGAGATGAGTGAGCCTATTGCGGGAGCAACAGACATGATTGAAACAGAGGAGAGGGTTGATTCCCCTCCTTGTCATGATGAGGGGAGGTCGGCTGCAGTATTGCCGAGCCCTACCCCAGACTCAGCAGCGGAGGCTGAGGTGGCTGCCGACCGGGAGGTAGCGACAGATTCTATCCCCGCGGAGGGATTTGATGATGAAAATGAGACTCGATGTAAAACCCCTAAATTTTTACTATTTTTTTTATTTTATTAAATTTGGTACCGATTTAAAATTTTTGTATTGTACGTCGTATAGTCGTATTGTACGCCGAGCGCGGAAGTTTATTTTTCGAATTTGCTCGATGAGTACGAATATGTGCGAGCGTACATATTTTTAGAAAAATATTTTTTAGTTTCAAAATAATATATGTAATAATTATTTTTGCTATCATATCAACATTTCCAAGTCCATAATTTAATTTATTTATAAAAAGTCTTTCGTTTATAATAGTTATCAATAATAAATAATATTCTTGTACATACGTATAAAAGTCCTAAATATTTACTAGTTCATTTTTTAAATAAAAATGTATTTTTGAAATTTAATTATCTAGAAGTATTTTATTATTAAAAATATAGTTTTCTAGTTAGAAATATTATTTTGTTAGCTGTATACGGAAATATTATTTTGTTAGCTGTAATAATTAAATTTCTAACTAGAAAACTATATTTTTAATAATAAAATACTTCTAGATAATTAAATTTTGAAAATATATTTTTATTTAAAAAATGAACTAGTAAATATTTAGGAATTTTATACGTATGTACAAGAATATTATTTATTATTAATAACTATTATAAACGAAAGACTTTTTATAAATAAATAAAATAATGGACTTGGAAATGTTGATATGATAGCAAAAATAATTATTACATATATTATTTTGAAACTAAAAAATGTTTTTCTAAAAATATGTACGCTCGCACATATTCGTACTCGTCGAGCAAATTCGAAAAATGAACTTCCGCGCTCGGCGTACAATACGACTATACGACGTACAATACAAAAATTTTAAATCGGTACCAAATTTAATAAAATAAAAAAATAGTAGAAATTTAGGGGTTTTACACTCGTCCGTCGAGCCTGACTCCAGGGGAGCCGAGTCAGAAAACAAGTGCTGATCTCGCTGCTCTGCCAGAGGAGGAATGTCCCGTACGTCCTGCTGATAGTGTGTTAGGGACGGATGTGGTAGCCCCTGACGTCGGTGGTCCCTCCGAGCTTGAGAAGGGTAAGGGTTTGCTGGAACCCTCTGTTGCTCCTTCTACTTGGGTATGATATCGACGCCTCTCTCGGCTCCTTCTGTTCTTTTGGCTTCTCGGGCCAGTAGCGAAATTCAAGCTCCTGTTGAGGAAGAGTCCGTTGATGTCGAGGTTTCAGCCTCGCAGATTGAAGTCGGCAGGTCTTCTTCTGGTCCGCCGTCTAAAGCATCTCCTCCAACTCCTGTTATGACGCCACAAGTGCTGGCGGATGCAGACGAGTTTATGAAGTTTATTATTGAGGCGGTGTATAAGATGCTGTAGAGGGGCGTATCGGCAGTGATCGACGCTAATGGGAGTTTTACGACGACAAAAACCCTAGCACTCCCTCACATCAGTCTAATACGTTCCCACCAGGGCCATGATCATATGGTCGAGATTCTGGAGGTATCGGTGGCTGAGCTAGACGAGCTGCTTTTCGAGTTTTAATGTATCCAGCGAAATGATCTCTCCGCCCTGATAGACGCAGAAAAGGAGAAGTTGATCGCTGAGACTGAATCATCTTATCAGGCCACCGTGCGTGTCTGGGAACGCGAGGTGGCTGAAACTGAGGCTACGATAGAGAGGCTATCTCAGTCCACGCAGGAGAAGGTGGAGTTACGAGCTGCATTGGACGCTAGTATAGCAGAGGTTAATGCCAAGATTCGCCTCCTTGAAGACCAGCGGGCCCAAATCTTATTAGATACTGAGCGAGTCCAGGCTGAACATGTAGCATCTAAGGAGGAGGAAGTAGCTTTCACCTGCCAGGCTCTAACGCTGGCCCAGCAACGGCAACAGTTGGACGAGAAGCATGAGGATGACACTTCTCCTGAGGCCATAGAAATGATGCGTCAAGAAGTCGAACGTCGAGTCCTGGCGACCGTAGAGACTCGGGCGGCAAACTTGAAGCGTCGGATCGAAGAACTTTCGGCCAACCCCGAGGATGTTTAGGGATTGTAGTCTCTTCTTTTTTATCTCGTGTAATTTACAACTCTTGCTGGGGGTGTAATCCTTTACTTTTGAATAAAGAATACAGAGTTTTTGTGGTGTATTCATTTTTTTGCTGTCATGAACTTGATGATTTGTGTGGACCTATTATCTTTTGCGCACCTTGGTTTTTAGGTACAGATAATAAGTTCGAGAGAACCGACATATTTGCTCAGAGGTGATGTGGACGTGGCAAATATGGGGTTCAGATAATAGAATCTTCCTACTCAGAGGTGTTATGGACGTGGTAGGAATGACTCTGGGGGGGTACGCGGAACTACTCAGAGGTAATGTGGATATGGAAGTTCTTCGATCAATGTACGGCAACGCAAGGGTTGTCTGTATGGGATGTTTACTCAGAGGTAATATGGACGTGGTAAACATGATGGGTAGCATAGTCTTACGGAGCATAAGATTCCACTTTGTAGGATGTAGAGGAGCAACACAGAGGTAATGTGGACGTGGTTGTCCTTCTACTGGAGATAGAATACAATAGAACAACTGGGTTCCGAAAGCATAGGATTTTTGTGGAAGAGAGGTGTATGTGAGCTCCGATGATCTGGTCCACTAACTCCCTTGCTAGGTAGAGGTGGAAGTACATATCTGAAAGATGTCAAGAGTAGTACTTCTTTAGGAACTTGCCGTTGATGGGCATCATGAACAAGTCCCCGTTTGATCAGGCGAGGCGGTAAGCACCGTTTGAGTATACCGTCTCTATGATGAAAGGTCCCTCCCATTTGGGCTCGAACTTTCCTGGTGTTTTGTGAGTCAACACCATCGGCCTTCTGACTGCCAGAACCAGGTCGTCTACTTGGAAAGTTCTCTGCTTGACCTTCTTGTTGAAAGCCTGTGATATACGGGCTTGATAGAGTTCGATGCGCTGTTGAGCTAGGAGACGTTTTTTGTCAAGTGCCTCCAATTCTCGCAGACGATGACGTTGATTGTCTTCTTCTATGAGTTGATTTATGATTGCCACGCGAAGTGAGGGTATCTGGATCTCAAGAGGAAGTACCGCTTCGCTCCCGTAGACTAAGGAGAATGGGGTATTGCCCGTCGGGGTCCGTACCGTTGTACGGTAGGCCCAAAGGCATTCACCGAGCTTTTCGTCCCAGTCGTATTTGTTGGATGACACGACCTTCTTGAGTAGCCTGACGATAGTCTTGTTAAATGCCTCGGCCAATTCGTTTGCTGCCAGATTATTGGCGGTCGATGCCACATTCTGAATGCGGTTCTTGTATGAACTGTGGACCGCTGTCATGGATAATCCTACGGGGTACCCCGAAACGGTAGATAACATGATGCTTGATGAAGCTTACCACCCTAGAACTCTTCACTTCCGCCAGTGGAACTGCTTCGGTCCATTTGGAGAAGTAGTCGGTGATGGCTAGGATGAAGCGATGTCCCCTCGACGAAGGAGGGGTGATCGGTCCTACAATGTCCATGCCCCAAGCTTCGAAGGGCCAGGAGGTGTCACGACCCGCACCCACTGTGAGGGTACGAGCACGTAACAACACCCAGCCTACGCCGCAGTGTCGGTGGTAGAACGCTGTCCTAGGTTACTATCTAATCAACAACTCATGCAATTATATAATGTACTTGTCAAATCTCAACTCCGAACGGAGGACAAGTATAGATATAAGAATCTCAATCACAGTCTAAGAACGATAAGATATCGCAGAAGTATAACAAAGAAATTGAAGATAACAAAACTACTGATAATATAACAACAAACTCAAAATCTCAAATACATATCAAGTCTCAAATCTCTATATACAACTCCAGTTCTAAACGTGAAACTAAAACAAGACAGACTAGCTAAACTCCCGATCACTCCTGAGTGTCGGGACCAAAGGTAGCTAAACCATCTCCACTGTAATATGTAGGGCATGTATCCTCAGGGAAGTCATCTGTAAAATTTGCAACAGGTCCAGTCAGGACAGGAACGAGTAAAACTCATCAAGAAAACCCAAGTAAAAGACAGAGAACTATAAAGCAGTTATAGACAGTTTTATTGATGAATATGGCAGTTTATATACAGGTGATGGTATGGTGAACAGGTAAGATACAAGGAAAGTAAGTAACTAAAACAAGAGAAGAATGATGGCAATGAAGACTGTAAATAAATCTAGCTGAACTAAGGTAACATAATGAGTCCAGGCAGTAATGTAAAACAAGTATAAACTACTATAAATCCAGTACGGGATGAATCTAATACAAGATGAATCCAGTACCAGATGATTCTAGGCAGTGATCAAGAATCCAGGTGAGTCCAGCTAATCTAATAGTGTGTTTTAAAATACCGAGATCGACATGTAAACGGCTGTGGATAATCAGGCACACCTCTCACTGATCAGGCGAGAGATGGCTATGCTTCCAGTAGATTCCAGTTGGAGATTCTAGATTTGGGGTATGTCTACATGTCTTACTCAATATTTCCCTGCCCCGTAATACAAATGAATCCAGAATTCGATAAGAGAATCGAGATGAGTCCAGCCAAAATATGATGATTCTAGAAAATAGATTTCCGGAATGATTCCAGTGATTCCAGTAATAGAGGCCAGATAATATGGTGAGTGTGTCGCATACATGAATCCAGAAATATACATACGTGTGGTATCAGAGAATCACATAAAACTAAATAGAACTGAAATACAGTAACTGGCAAATATATGAGAGAACTATCAGAGAATGTACTCGCCTGGTACTCTGAGAAGAGTAGTATAATATCAGATGTCTGCACCGGAGTCACAATGTCCTAAATAGAATAGTACAGGTTATAATGTGTTTAAAACAAGGTAATTGATATTTATGATACAATCTACATGACTTCTAGGTCAATCTAGGTCAAAGTCAACTCTAAGTCAACTCTGGTCAACTCTAGAAGTCAAACTAGGTCAATCAAGTCAAACCTAAGTCAAACTAGTCAAACAAGGCTATTCTAAGTCTAACTAGACTACACAAGTCTAATCTAGGCTCCACACTGACACACAGGCACAACCATCGGCCATAGGCTAAGAGACTAGGCCATGGGCTAAGCAAAACCATATTCAATATCTATATCTAAACCAAACACATGTATACATATCATACAATCTATATAGGATACATATACATATCTATTTATACAAGCTAATAGGAAAAATCACATATTGATGTGTTATACAAAATAACATAGCCTACATAACTATTATGGAAAACACTTATTAGTATATAGGCTCCTATTGAACCATATACAACATTATATGACATTACATATATATATATATATATATATATATATATATATATATATATATATATATATATATATATATATATATATATATATATTTTTAAATATATATATATATATATATATATATATTTATATATATATATATATATATATATATATATATATATATATATATATATATAGAGAGAGAGAGAGGGGGATCACAAGTACATGTGTCAAGTGGTATGTGTGTGTGAATGTGTGATAGACTAGAGGGTGTGTGTCATGAGCCATAGGCATGTGTGTGATATGTGTTAAAGAGTGTGGTGTGTGTGAGACATATGGGAAAGTGTGTGTGTGTGTAGGATAGTGTAATGATACATGAGGGGGGGTCATGTGTATAGGACAGTGAGGCAATTACACTAGGGTGTGTGTATGTGTGTGTGTGTACTAGTGATACACATGAATACAAGTGTGTGAGTGAGTGTATCATGGGAAAGTGAGTGACAAAAGTGTGCAACAGTGAGAACAAAGAGCATGGCCTGTGTGTGTGCAAATTAGTGTAATAGGAAACAATTCATTATATAGGGTGTGTGTAGTGAGCAATGCAGTGGTGTGTATATAATCTGAAAACAGCAATGCATGTGACAGTCAAGATATATCCGTCTAAATTCGAAGAAACCCAATTCTCATACACAAATTGTAACCCCATCTTGCAGTAATACTAATACACATGTAGGAATCCTCAGTGATTTAAAACAGCATTTTAAAATCAGTTTTAGAAAGGAATCAATTCAGAATTTCGAATAATACACATGGTATCAGATACACAGGCAGCCTTCCCTAACCATTCAAAATCCCTTTTAACTATGCAACCCTAACCAACTTACAAAAACTAATTATCAGTATCTATTACACATGTGTGTGAATATACATGACATTTAAATAGGAAGAAATTTGTTTAAAAGGGAAATGAACTCACAGAAATTTAAAAAAATTGAACACCTATAACAGTTATTCATTCAAACCCATCTCAATGTTCAAAAACTCCTTTCTTAACCCAAAAGCCAAATTGAATCGAAATATTTCATTTCCAAATACTAACAATCATGTGGGGGTTATAAAACAGTGAAAAACATCATTTGAATCCCAATAATTACATTTAAACTAATTGATTTCTGAAACCTGGAAATAACAGTATCAGAGCTCATGCTCGACTCATCTCAACCAAATTCGAATCAACACCCAATCAAATCAGCAAAATTTAAGGTACAGATGTGAGATACCATGCATACATGTCTAGGGTGTCATTTCGTGTCCACATGAGTGGACACAAAGTGTCCAAATAGTGTCTAACCCAAGTGTCAGTGGGTGACTGAACTGTGCATAGGCACAGCCTCGTGCACGTGTGTTGAGTCAAAATGGACTCGACATAGTATGCGAGACACCATGGGCACGTGCACAGGGATAGAGGAGTCATAGGGCTAGGTCCTAGGGTGCCTGAGTCGTGTCCAAGTTGTGTCGTGTCCGAAATACGAAGCCGTATCAGTGGCTTGAATTTCGTGTATGTGTGTCAGAAATTTCGATACGAGCGCGAGAACTTCCTCGACTCGCAACCAAGTGCCATGAAACTTGGTGAGGGTCGAGTCAGATATGGGACCCATATTTTCACCAAATTCTACATGTCCTGGTGGAGTATCGTGTCCTGTGTCAGCCCCGAAATGAAGGGGACACGCACAGCGTGCACGAGCAGGCACGGGACAGTACAGCCTCATTTTCTTCGTGCACAGACAACGAGGACCCACGAAATTTTGTCGGGGTCCTGTCAGTCAGTGCCAGCACCCACACACCAATTTTTGTGGTGTCTTGTGGCGTGTCGTGTTCGCAAAGGCGCTCGAACAGCAGGACAGCCGCACGGGCCTGTGCGCAGTATCGTGCGTGCGGTGCGTGTCCGATTTGGACATAAAAAGTGCACAAAAACTAACTCAGTCCTCAACAAAATTAATGTACACATCAAGAGCTATCCAAATATGTAATTTGTTTTGAAAAACAATGACATTCAATCCATTGAGGCATTTCGTCGAACACCTAACATACCATACGACACGTGTCCGATACGGACACCAAACGGACACAAAATTTACCCAAATTTCAGGGACACCTAGGGGACTCCTAGATCTAGCCCTATATATAAAGAAAACTAAAATTTAAATCAATTTAAAGGATTTTACCTATAGGTGCAAATTGTATGGAAAAGCTCCAAATGGGGGATGTTCCTCTTGATGGCCAATTGCTCCAAATGGATCCAAAACTGAAATGGCTCTCCACCAACAGTCCATAAACTCAATTTAGAAATCAATGCAAAAGACTAGGATAAAAAAGAAGATCAAATGAATAAAATGGGATTTTTTTGGAAGGGGGAAACTTACCTTTCTTTTCTCCAAGTGTTGGAATAAAAATGAAAGAGGCAAGAACTCAAGGAGGAGATTATTTATAGGGAGGGGAGCCCTAGTGGCTGCTCATAGGTTCAATAATTAGGGTTAGGGTTCACTAAATGGCCCATGGGCTCAAGTCATGATCAATTAAATCATTTAGTCATAAGCCATTTCATGAAATCACAAGCCATGACTTAAATTTACTAAACCAAATCCCCTCATTCTAGAACTATTCTCTAATGACTAAAATAGGTTAACTCAAGTTAGGCTAAGGTCACCCTGGCTAGGGTTAGCTTCTAGGCTAGTCCAGTAGGTCTCAACAAGTCAAGGTCAAACTAGAACTCACCAATTCAATAAATCACCAAATAATTCAATTAAGTCAAAATGACCAAATTACCCTTAGGCTAAAAATGATAAATAAATCATCATAATAACAGGGTTAGGCTCTAGGTCATGCAGTCTCTCAGGTTTCACTAGCAGCACATCAAAATCACAAGTCATGACTTAAACCAGTTTTAAAATAGTTTAAAAATTATTAAAAATTACTAAAAAATCATAATATGAATCAATATCAATAATTAATAATTAAAATTACAAAATTTCAAAATTACCCTTATCTGGAAAACTGGGTATTACAGGAGGCGACCGTAGGATGTAGTGGTTATGACGGTGTATGGATGAAGTCGGCGTGAAGCTGGCACGTATGGCACTTTTTAGCATAGTCGACAGCATCGGCTGCCATGGTTGGCCAGTAGTAACCCATACGTCATAGTCGATCCTGCAACTTAGGGCCTGGTTGATGAGCCCCGCAAGTTCTGTCATGAGCTTTCCGAAGGGCTTCGACCGCTTCTTCGTTGGATAAACATCAAAGGAGAAGTCCATCATAGGAGCGTCGGTACAGCATTTTAGTAGTTGTATCGTAATAGAATCGAAGGGAACACCTCCTGATCGAGACGGCTTCTTTCGGGTCTTCCGGGAGAATTTCGTAGACGGGGAAGTCGATGAACGGGAACCTCCAGTCTCGGACATTAACACCAGCACTTGTTAACATGGCATAGGCCATTTGTGAGCATAGGTTATTTTTAGGACAGACCAGTCACGACCAACTACCGTGACGTAGTGTTGAGTCCTGAGGGGTGCTGCCAATGAGGCTCTGAGGCCAGCCAGAGCGTCAGCCTCAAAATTTTGTAAACGAGGTACATGTTCGATGAAGAACTTGGTAAAGGTTGAAATGATGTTCAATACAACTTCATGATAAGGAATCAGATCTTCATGGCGAACTTTGTATTGCCCTCTGATCTAGTTAACGACGAGTTTTGAGTCATCGTAGGCTTCCAGATGATTCACCCCCAGCTGTTGCACTAGCTGAAGTCCCATGATGAGTGTGTTGTACTCGACAACATTATTGGAGCACGGCTTCGAAAGGGAGTAGGCACGCTGGATGACCAGCTGATCGGGGGAGACTAAGACTACCCCCACTCCTGCGATGATTTAGCCTTTGGGGCCTGGTCTTGAAGCGCCATCAAAAAACATCCGCCAGACGGAGCTTTCTTCGGTGAGGTTTGATTCCTGGACCTCATCCAGGATATCTTCATAGAGTCTTGAGGACTCTGGGATGGGATGTGCAGCTAAAAAGTCAGCTAGAGCCTGACCCTTGATGGCTTTTTGTAGAACGAACACCATGTTGTATGGCATTAGCAGGATCGCCCATGTAGCTAGCCGGGAGTTCAATGATCATGGCTTCGTTATGAGGACCCTGAGTGGATTGACTCGGAAGATGACATGAATTGTCTGGCCTGAGACATAATGGCGAGTCTTCTGGATGGCGAATACCAAAGCTAAACACTTCTTTTCAATGGGGTTGTACCGGTGTTCGGCCCCGATCAGTGTTCTATTGAGGTAGTAGATAGCTTGCTGATAGCCTGCATCGCTGTTCTGAGCCAGCAGAGCACCGAGGGAATGATCCATGGCACGGACGTAGAGGAGAAATGGTTTGTCGGCGACGGGTGCCACCAGGACTGGTGGGCTCGTCAAGTAATCTTTAGTATCGTCGAAAGATTTTTGGCATTCCTCTGTCTAGACGTAAGAGACTCCCTTCTTCATGAGCTGGATGAAGGGTTGACATTTTCTGGAAAGGTTTGCTATAAACCTCCGGATGTATGCCAGACGCCCCTGCAGGCCTCGAAGTTCTCGGAGGTTCTTCGGAGGGTCCATGTCAAGGATGGCTTTGGTCTTCTCGGGATCGATATGAATGCCTTTCACCGTGATAATGAAGTCCAAGAACTTTTCGCTAGAAACCCCTAGAAAGGATTTAGCGGGGTTCATCTTGAGTTGATGCGCTCGTATGAAATTGAAGACTATCTTAAGGTCTTGTAGGTGATCTCCTTTAAGACGGCTCTTGACTGCGATGTCATCAACATAGCATTCGACTGTCTTACGAAGATGCTAACGGAAGATGGTGCTCATAGCTCTTTGGTATGTCGCACCAGCGTTCTTCAAGCCGAAGGACATCACCCTGTAGCAGAAAACCCCTTTCGGAGTCCTAAATGATGTGTGTTTTACGTCATCGAGGAATATCTTGATCTGGTTGTAGCCCAAATACCCATCCATAAAAGATATGCGTTCGAAGCCACATGTGTTGTCGATCATCATGTCGGTGATTGAAAGCGGGAATTCGTCCTTCGGGCAAGCAGTGTTGAGATCCCTGAAGTCGATACAGACTCGTATCTTTCTATTCTTTTTGGTGACAGGGACGACGTTGGCCACCCAATCCGAGTGTTGTTCTTCATGAATAAATATGCTGGTCAGGAGTTTGTCTACCTCCTGATCGATAGCGTTCATAATATCAGGACGAAAATGTCGCTGTTGTTGCTTTATAGGCTTGGCATCAGGTAAGATGTTAAGCCTATGCATCGCGATCTGGGGATCAAGTCCCGGTATATCTTCGTAGCTCCAGCAATGACATCGATATATTCTTTAGCCAGTTGGATTAAAGATTCCCGGTCTTCTCCTTTTAGGCTTTTGCTGATGAAGATGGGTTTGGAAGAAGATCCATCCCCAAGGTCGATCTGTTCGACTTCATCTTCGGTAGGGGGTTCGCGTAATTCAAAACGAGACTTCCACTATTCTCCTAGGCGTTGAGTCCAGGGTACTTTCTCGAAGAATTCTGGCATTTAGTTTTCGCCTTCATCTTCTTGAGATTGTACAGATGTTATATTGGCTGATAGCACTCTCTTGAAGACTGATCCGATACTGGTATCAGAATCCCAAGTTGATGCTTCGGACGAATGAGAATGTTCTACCTCTTCTGCCTCCGAACTCTCTGGAGTTGATGGCGGCGTAACATAGCCCACCCCCCGTCGAGTTCGATGATAGTAGTCCTGCGGCTTTCCTTTAGGTGTTGGGAGCCGGAGAGGAAGACGTCGACCCTTGCCGTAGTTCAGGCCTTTATTGCTTTTTAGATCATATCCTATCTTTTAGATGAGGTACTTTGCCTTGTCCGTATACCGATAGAATTGTATTCTACCGGTATCTGGTTCTGGCTCGAGTGGTGGGAGGTCTTGATGACGCTCAACTTTGCCGAAGATAATGGATTCTTCGACTCGATTTCGCGGTAGGACTACAAAACAGACCCCTTGGGACGGGACTACTCGATTTACATGATGGACGATCGTTATTTGTGTTTGCAACGACCGTAGAGCGTTATCTAATGTATATATAGCATTCCAATATAGAAGACTAGAATAATTAAAAGACACTCTATTATTGATAAAACACGAGATTTTGTCCCGCGGGATTATATTGTCCAGAGAGGGTGCATCTACATCAGCAGAGATATATTCCCCTAGCTCTTCATCTGTGAGTACTGGGGTTGGATCGGGAGAGTCCACCACAGCTTTGAGCTTGGGGTCCGAGAGGGCTATGTGGGCCCTCTCTGACAGCTTGGATGAGACAGATGATTGCGGAGGCTTGCCTTTAGGACGAACCTTCAGAGGTGCCTCAACTGCGCCTTCAGTGGTTGGTGCCTTCTCCTGTAGTTTTGCCACAAGGGGAACCGAGGTTTGAGGCGGCTTTTCCTTGAGCCATATCTTCAAGGGAGCTTCAGTAGGTATTCTACCTAGAGCAGTTGGTGTTTTTTGAGGTAGCTTGATGGTCATGGGCGGCAGCATCTGAGGCGGTTTTCCCTTGAGTCGGATCTTCAAAGGAGCATCGGGAATCATCTCTGGCTCCATGTCCGGCCCTGCCACTATTTCTACTTCATCATCAACTTCGTTGGCTTCCCCTTCGTCGAGTGACTTGTATAGGGTATCATCGGTGAAGTAGGCTTCGACCCCTTTGAAAGGGTCGATGTCCGCGAACTCTGTCCGGATGATGTCGTTGGTGGACACGTACTTCATACATTGGTGGAGTGTAGATGGCACCACCATATACTCATGCAGCCACGGACGACCCAGTTGGAGGTTGTAGTTGATGTCAGCGTCCACGACATAGCAAGTCACCTCGGTTCTGAGGTTACCAATATGACACTTCAGGCATATTTTGCCCAGCGGCTCGCTTTTGCTACCATTGAAGCCACTGATTGTTGTGTTGGAAGGCGCCAGTCGGTACATTGGGATCCCCATTATTGAGAGCAGCATCTTCGAAATGATGCTGAGGGAAGACCCTCGATCGATCTTAATCCGCTTTACCTTGACGAAACCGACATACCCTATATAATACAGTGGCCTGTTGTGTCGGTTGTGTTTGAGCAGCATGTCTTGTTGGGTGAAGGTTATGTTGGAGATAACTTTATCCGTACAATGACAGTACGCACATATAGTCGGAGTATCCTCAGGCTGCTTGACCTGACTGATGAAGGACTCAGCATCCTTCAGGGCTTCACAGAGAGCTTCACGAGTGTCCTTGGAAAGACGAAGAAGCTCAAACAGAGATAGGCGGACAGGAGTACTGGCAAGTTGTGCCAGTATGTCGAAGTTATGGGGCTTGGCTAGCCCCGAAGCATTCTCCTTTCGCAGAGGCTTGTCAAAACGGGCCTCTACATGCTTCTACTTATTGGCTGCTGGAGGCCTAGATGGGCCCTCTTCCTGGATAGCAGGTACGGTGCAAGGAGGCACCAACTCGATGGCAGCTTCGTCAGGTTGGACGTTCTGATATGAACGCGTCTGTACAGGAAGTGCCTCTTCTGCAGAGGAAGAGGCCATACGGCAAGACTTGATCTTCCTGCCCTTGGTTTTGGAGGCAGAACGTACCTCCGGTAGAGTAACCTCGGAGACGAGATCAGGGTGAACCCATAAGACCTTTCCCCGAGATGTGGTGAGTGGGATGAGTCCACTCACGTTGTCACGAGTAGGTTGTAGATTGACCACCTCCATTGTCACCTTTGGGATGGGGACGACGCCATCTTGTGTTGTGGTTGGCGGTAAGGTGCAAAATTGAAGTGACACCAGGTTGGCTGAGACCGTTTTCTCCTCGTAGTCGATGGAGATAACATCCGTATTGATCATGCGCTAGATGTAGTTTTTGTGGATGTAGCAATCCTTAGTTGGATGTCCGAGAAACCGATGGTAGTGACAGTACCTCGGATTGTCCACTTTCCTAACCTCGTCGGGATGTTTCGGGTCAGCCACTTGATCTTATCACCATGCTTCAATATCTTGAAAAGTTGTAGGGTGTCTTTATCGTTGAAAGAATAAACCTTCTTTGGTCTTGGTACAAGAGGAGGCTTCTGGGTAGGTGCTGATGCACCTTTGGAGGCATTGACAGTCAACGCATGTTTCCCCTTCGTCTCTCGTCCAGGGTTGCTGGCGGCAAGCCGTTTTCCTTTGTCCTCAAAAGCAGGGAAACTGACTCCCAGAAGACGAGCATTGGATGCCTTCTTTTCTGCTGCTTTGGCCTCGATGATCAAGGAACTCCAGTCGGGAGGAGGAGTAGAGTTGAGCCAGAGTTTGATCGCAGGCAGCATGTTCATGCTGCAGGAGGAGAGGAGTGCATGTTCTGTCATATCCAGAGGCAATCTAAAACAGGCCGGTCGGAAGCGTTCGATGAATACTCGAACTGTTTCCTTCTCCTTCTGACGTGAGGGACGCCATCGTCATGTCCTTTCCTCCGTCGTAGAAATGATCGAGGAAGAGACGCGTTAAGTCGTCGAAGGAAGATATGGAGTTGTCGCGGAGACTGCAGTACCAGTCGTACACCAATCCTTTTAGTGCCCCGACAAATATGCTGGTGAGTAGTGCATCCTCCTTCAGAAGATGTTCCGTTTAAGACTGGAAGTATGTCAGATAGCGACGCGGAGAGTCCTTTCCGTCGTATGGCGTCAGTGTTTGTGGTTTATATTTGGGAGGATAAACCACTTTGTTCTATTCGAGGGAATATGGTTGGGGGATCCCCATCTTCTGGCGCTCCTCTTGTCTGTTCTTGGACTCAAAGCGCTTGCGCAAGTCCCTGATCATCTCGACCACGTCTTTCGTAGAACTGGAAGTCGGGGAAGGTAGTACGGCCTGGAGTTGAGCATTTAATGGCTCCGACGTCCGTGGTGCTTCACGGCGATCTGTATCCAAGGATACCCGTTGAAGGGGTACACTTGATTCTCTATTGGCCCATGGGTAAGGACCGGTAGAAGGCGCCCTGGCCAAAGCGGACCGTATTTCAAACACTGCTTGAGTCAGTGTTTACATGGAGGCAAAGAGGGTTTTGAGTCCTCCCTTCTGGGTATCCATGCGCTGGACGAGGTCTGCTGGCGGCGCATCTGGCTCGGTATCACCCCCAGTCATGTATACTGTTATGACACGACTGGAGTCGGATGGATCAGTTGAGGCTTCGCTTTCGGCCTCGCTCTCTTGTAGAAGAAAAACTTCCCCTGGAGCCTCGTCTTGGCTACCCCCAGCTACATTCTGGAGGACATCCTCATCTTCAAGAGTATCTGCAAGGGCCTGATTACTTCCAGTTCTGTCTTGGAGGACTTTTTCGTCTTTGAGATGCAGATCCACAGGGGCTAGACTACCCCCAGCTACGTCCGGAAGGCTGACTTCGTCTCTAGGATGAAGATCCACCCCAGCTGTGCTCTGGAGGACATCTTAGTCTTTAGAAGGAGGATCAACAAGGGCTTGACTACCCCCAGCTTCCTTCAAGATCTTCTTTCTTCTCCGAGTGCCTTCAAACACTCCGGAGGACGGGACAGTTGTCTTGGTTTTTCTCGGCTGGCTCTTAGACGAGGACGAGGAATTGCCAGTCGCCTTTCAGACTGACGAGGAGTTAGAGATACGTTGTATGAAGCAACCTTTAGTTCTGGCTCCTCTTTCATTGATACCTTCTTCTCGAGGCGACGTCGTTGGGGTGTTGATGATTGCAGCCGCTAGAACACCGACTGTCTTGGTGGGACGGCTGCCTTGCAACAGCAGTTAATGGTGACTACAGCACAGGTGTGCCCTGTGAGGGGCGCATTGTGCTTGTCAACCAACTCTCCTGATCAGCATTTATGAGTGATCACGTTACGCAGATCGTTGGAGGAGAGTACCACCTTCGTACCCCCATCAGGCGCATGTTAAGGCCAAGCGCCGGAGTGGTCAAGTGAATGTTGTGCCCCCCGATCCAACACCAAACAGGCGGTCAGATCAGTAGTGGGGGAACAACATTTACAGTGACTTGAACGAACCTCAGACGCACAACCAGTGGAGGTGCGGGAGTTCAAGACCACAGGGTTTGCCTTGCTCGACTTGGTTGCGAACGTAACAGATGCGCCCAAGTAAAACAAGGACTTTAAAGTTTGACTCATTTCATGCACAGAAGCACCCGAGTCTACCTTATACAACTTACCATCAGCAGTGCACATGATTGTGAGTGCATGCTTCTGGTTTGCTGCCGGCATAGCACGTTTGAGGCGTATGGCCCGTGCTGTCTTGGAATTATTCGTACCAGCCCGCTAGGGTGCATAGTACTCAGAATCCAAATTCTTCTCGTCACTACAGTGAGTGAGTCTGTCAAAGATAGAGACCTTCTGTAGCGCATCAGAGGTGATGCGTAGGGCATTAGTTGCGCCCCTGCTCCGTCGACGTATCTTCTTCGCCTGAGAGGGAGATGGCTAGGGAATATTGTCAGCCGCATGTTTCCCCGAGAGATGCGCTGCACCGGTGGGCACATCTTGGCTGCTGAGGACATCAGCAGGAACGGATGGCTGCATTGGAGCATCCCCTTCGGTGGTGGTGCCAGAGGCGTCGAACTTGCGCACCCAGATTTGGCGAGTCTTCTTCGGCTTCGACAGCCGCTTCGAAGGACTCGCACTGCCTTCAGAGATGAACTCCTCATGCACCTATTGATTGAGGCATACGACCAGCGTCTTGTGGGAGGAGCCCACCTTCACGTCGTCGGATTGCGACACAGCTTTTTCGGTAGAGAAAAAAGAGGTCCCCAGCAGAGTCGCCAGCTTATTTGCCATTAAAATCTTTTGATTGCAAATTTTAATTACAAACAGAATAGTATTACAATGTAGAACTTAGATGTAGTCCTAGGAGTACACTTTTGTTTATCTGGGTCCTTTGTGCCGATGGAGCGAGTGGTAATGCATTGACTCCGTTGACGATCTAACGACGATTCTCGGTTCTCTGAAGGTCTGAGTTGCTTTGGGTACTGGAGCTTGCGGAGAGGAAGAAGACATTGAGTGTTTGTATCTGCCTCTGTGTGTGTGTGTGTTCGTAGGTCTGTCTTTGTGTGTGTAGGTCGGTGTGGAAGAAGAAAATGATCCCTCTATTTATAACTTTGTAGGCTAGTTGTTCATGCATACATATGTAGGATGTGTCTGATTGTGGGGATGCCACGTGGTGATTACTGATGGAGGCGCATAGGCGATGCGCTCTGATTGAGGAGTTGAACTCTTCCTATTGCCTTTGTGGGCTGCAGTCGAGCTGACACGTAATAATGGAGAAGACCTTTCAGTTGCTGAGATCTTGGGTGATTAGCACCCCTTTATAGGCTGAATCGAGTCAAAGGACACGTGTCATAGGTCCATGGCTCGAAGATCTCGGATTTGGTGGAAAGTGATCTGATAGGATGCGCCTGGGATTGGGCGCATAAGGAGACTTTAGTTTGTAACCTTTAGTAGTCACGAACCAGTCTGGGCGCACGACTTTTGAGGCGCATGCGAGGCTTCAGTAGTGACTTGACTTCTGTCTTTAGGGATCAGAGAAAGGTCTGAGGCGTATGGCTTTTGAGGCACATACAGAGATTTGGGCGTATGGCTGTGGAGGCGCATATAAATGGTTGGGCAGCCACGTGGCTTGTAACTACCAGCGGAAAGTAATGATGATGCTGACGTCGGCGACGCTTCGTCTTCTGAAAAAGATGTCAATTGTTCAGTCCTCGGAGGACGTGCTGCCAACTCTGTCAGACTTCAGCATTTAATGTTCTTTGACGGATGATGGGCTGTTGAACGGGCGCATCGATCTACGTTCTATTAGGCATATGGGGACGCATGGGAGCGAATCCGTATGAGGCGCTTTGAGCTGATGGCACGTCTGTATGATGCACGGTCTGACCGGCACATCCGCTTTATATGAAACGTCTTTATTGGTCCGACTGTTACGTTCTTCGAGTGCTTTAAATAGTCGTTTCTTGGCCAAATTTGAAGTGTTAGGTTCATCACCATTTAATGCAAATTCATTGCACGGGATTCGGAGAGCCAGCCACTTGGCGTATGGGTTTGGTTTATCCGGCCTATAAATAATGGCAAGGAGAGAGTTTGCTTCTCGTTCTCTCATGTCCTCCTAAAATGAACTTGTTTGCTCGAGCACATTATGTTGACGACATGCTCCCGAGGGTGAAGATACGACGCATTGTCTTCATTGATGCACTTGAAGGTGATTGTTACATCCAAAAGTCAGAGTCGAGGGCTTCTGAGGCAGGCGGAAGGTGCTTATTGCATCCAACAATCGGGATGCTCGAGCCTCGTCTCCGTTATGCTGGAAGAGACGCAGATTGGAATTGCGGTGCTCCGATTATCTTCCTTGGACTTTGGAAGAGCTCCTCCTCCTACTAGAGTGGGTGTTGCCCATTCTGGTTGTGTTTAAAGCTGCTCCTTTAGCCGCGGGTCGATTGTGGTGCTCTCCTCTTCCTTGGGCTTTGGAGAGCTCTTCCTCCAGCTAGAGGGTTGATTGTCCACCCTCGTTCTTCTCAATAAATAATTCATTAGTCGAAGTATTTGATGGCGCATATGCTGAGACTTCATGATGCGCCTGACTGAGGCGCTGAAGGGCGGCACATAACTGAGCTGCTGAAGGGATGCACATAACTGAGCCGCTGAAGGGATACACATAACTGAGGATGCACATAACTGAGCTGCTGAAGGGATGCGCCTAGCTGAGACGCTGAAGTGATGCGCCAAGTGAGAGCGCATGGCGGTTACTGCGCCTCGCTGTGAGCGCATGGCGGTTGCTGCGCCTAGCTGTAGACTTAGGGTCTTTTCTTTGTAGAAATTCTCCTTTGTACAGCTCTTTTTTAGACATGTAATAGACTTTCATATGAAATAAAAATCTTCTTTTAATGTCTATACTTTTGCTATTTGTTGTACCGAGTACTTCATCCGAGCTCCCTGGCGAATGTAATGTTAGGCGCATAGGATTTCTGGTCCTGAAATTCTATGCTTCTACATTCCTGAAATAAGATATCAAGAGATCAACCATTAGATTGAAATTGAATTAAAATATGCTCATTTGCTCATATATACATATACATATATATATATATATATATATATAATATATATATATATATATATATATATATATATATATATATGGGGATGGATCAAGATCCCCACACTTTTTGCATCCCCCTATTTGCACTGTTGGATGGTGCTTTACGTCATTTAATCTTAACCGTTGATTTACCAATGGTTAAGATTAGATGACTTAAAGTACATCCAACGGATGTGAACATGGGAATACAAAAATTATGGGGATGCCTATCCTTCATATATATATATATATATATATATATATATATATATATATATATATATATATATATATATATATATATATATATATATATATATTCTGCGGGGGGAGCCTCGCTAAATCCCCCTTCACAATCGGATCGGGGGCCCGCATGGGGCCCGTACGTGTGCCGCGGGCGAGGGCGACGGGGCTCCCGCGAAGCTCCCGACCCGTATATATATATATATATATATATATATATATATATATATATATATATATATATATATATATATATATATAATATATGAGGATTTAACATGAAGTTTTTGCAAATGACCTCTAGCCTAGTGGTTAAGATAGATGCATACGGCCCGAGTGGTCAGGAGTTCGAATCCCAGTTGGAGCGATTCCAAAAATAATTTATTTGGTTCCAAAATATATATATATATCCCATCGGTGGCTGGACCCGCTTCTCCCCCCATGGGCTCGTGTGCAGCAGCCCTTCTCCGGAGTACCCCCTTCACCGCCGCCCCTCAGCCTCCTCCGGCGGTCCCGAGCTTAGCCAGCTCCCGGCGTCGCCCACGCTGGTCCCATCGTCGGTCTCGTCGGGCCCCGTCTGCGCCCCTTCGGACTCCGTGCTCTCCTCGGTTTTCGCGCACAGAGCAGGCCCCTCGGGCCACGCGCCTGACCGACACGTGTCCCTCCTCGGGGAAGCGTGCTGTTCTTTTGATTTTTGAATTTGAATTTCGGGCTTTGTGTGGGTCTGGCTCGCCCCTTTTGTCCTGTCTTTCTCGTTCACTATTTTCAATAAAAGTTTCTTTAAATATATATATATATATATATATATATATATATATATATATATATATATATATATATATATATATATATACCCTAAATCTTATTCTGCCAAAAAGAATTAAAAGAGAGGAGAGAGAGATTTTTAGGGGAGAGAGTTTTCTAGTGTACTTCAACCTTTGTGACCAACCTCGGTGTCTGTTTCCATCGCCTTTTTTTGTTGGAACTGTATCACGCGAAGTAACATTTTTTAATCCATAATTTATTTTAGTACATCGGTATAACTATTTAAGTGTCAATCGTCTGAAAAACGAACATGTTTGATATTTTTGAGTTTTCGGGAGATATCGTACTCCTTTTCACAATTTGTTTGATGTTTCAAAATTCTGACACGATGATATATAACATATAAATTTTTATAATTTAATGGATTAGTTTTATATTCTATTTAATTCCTATAAGTTCTTTATGACTGGTGATCCACTAAAATTATAATCTATAAAATGTAATTACAATATCCTACAACTTATTTAAGATTCATGCGAACCGTCAATTCCAGCTTTCTTGTAGTACTGAAATATATAGATTTGTGCACTCAAATATCGGGTTTGTATTGGTTGACTTTTCGGTCGACATGATGCCTCGATTTACTGCCAGGAATTCTAAATTTACTGTCACTCCCCGTTCCCAGAATGCGTATTTTAATACGTAGACTGCTTGAATGTATTTATTTAATATTTATCATGCATTTGTTCTATATTTAATTTCTTTAATTTTACGCTAATTATTTTTCTGTATTTTATTTTCTGCTCTTGGGTTCTGCTTGGGTTGGTTTGTTCTCGAATATTTGATGGTTCATCATGAACCGAACCCAACTCCCCACCTACCACCATTCATTTAAGGCTCAAACCCTTTCTCTCTCTTCATTACTTCTCATTCTCATTTACTCTTCTTCTCCCTCATAACTCTCTCCACCTACCAAACCCATAGGCAAGTACATCTTGTTCCATATGAGAACCCATTTTTATGGTTCATTTATCTTCCTTTCTTGATTCTAAGATTGCTTAGAACTTGGCATTTTGCATTTTGAAGTCTCATTTTTAGTAGATCTAGAAATTACTATTTTTCGGATTTTAGTGGGTTTGATCTACCAAACTTCCTTGTTTCCAAGTTTTGTTCGTTCGAGATTGTTGAGATGGTGTTATACGCCATTCTGACCCATGGGAATCCCATTTGGGGCTTAGACTGAAGTTTTCATAGAATGGAGTTCGGGAGATTCTTTACGCACACGTTATACGTGCTCGCGTAAGCATCAACTTTACGCCCACGTTTTCATGTGCCCGCGTAATACCGTGCTTTACGCCCACGATTATTCATGTCAGCGTGAATTCGGATTACGCAAGTCTCCTTGGCTTGGCGTACTTTCTTTATGCGTACAATATTTTACGTGTAACGTTATTCTGTTACGTATATTCATTCAGGCGTAAACTATACTTCCTTTACGCGTACGAGTTTCATGCGTAACTTGACCCTTTACGCATATAAGTTTTACGCGTAACCCTATTCTTTACACATACATGTTTCATGCGTAAAACTCAATTTTCTTGAGCGTACTCCTTTTACGCGTACTCCTTAGCTTGGCGTAAGACAAGTTTTACGCGTAACTTTATTCCTTATTGAGCTTACTCCTTGTCATATCCCTATTTTAGAAATAGGTATATGACCGTATTTCGTATTTGGGTAGTTTTCAGATTTCGTATTGGTTTAAAATTTTATTTATTTTTCTGGATTAGGATTTGTTTTCGTCGTAGGGCCTGGACTCTTGGTTATCGTTACCGTATTAATTTACGGTTTGTATTATTTTATTATTATTTTGGAGTTGGTGTTTTAGTTCCGTTGTTATAATTATTCTTATTATTATTATTGATTTTATTACCTAACCTAACTCCTCCCCTTACCTAACCCTAACCCAACCCATGCACTCATCTTTCTCTCTCCCCTACATGAACAGCCGCCACCCCCTCCCTCACTCTTCTCTCTCCCCCTCTTCCGATCCCTCACTCTCCTCTCCCCCACTTCTCAGTTCTCTCTCTCTCACTCGCTCTCAGCCCCCTCTCCCTTCCGATCTCTCTTTCCCTCTCCCTCGAGCTCCCGCTCGCCCCTACGCCCGGCCAGCTCCACCGCGGCCATGTCTCCGTCGCCACCATCACCCACCAGCACTGCCACCGCCTTCGCCGCCTCCTCCCTGAGCTCCCTCTTCCCGGAGCCGCCACCGTCGGCCACCGTCTCCGTCACCACTTCCGCGACCACCACTGCCCCCTTTCTCCTCCGGCCCCCTGAGCGCCGCCGGCGCCCTCGTCTCCACAGCCACCGCCCTCATCATCGTCGCCGTCGCCGTCTCCCTCCCGGCCGGCCTCCTCCGTCGCCACCAGCACCACCACCGCTGCTGCTGCTGCCCCTCCGTCGGAGCCCGACCGACCCCGGTGAGCCCCGATCTCCCCCGCCCTTCCTTTCCTCTTCTTCCCGGTGGCCAGCACCACCGCCGTGTCGTTGCCGCGCCCGGGCCAGCACCGCCTCGAGCGGTGGGACGCCCTTGGGCCCCGCGCTGCTCGAGCAGCGAGCCAGTCTTGGGCTGCGTGCTCTTCGGGCCACGTGCCTCGGTGCACGTGCTGCCTCGAGCAGTGCGCTGCTCGATCCGCGTACGCCTCGTTCTGTGTATGCTTCGGTTTGCGTGCACCTTATAGGTTCTCGTGCACCCTCGATTCACGCGCTGCCTTGGGCAGCGAGACGCCTCGAGCCCCGCGCTGCCTCGGGCATCGTGCCCTATTGGTTTGCGTGTTGCCTCATTTATGTGTCTCGGCCTTTGTGCCCATTTCGATTTTCATGCCGCTCCGATTTACGTGCTGCCTCGGTTGCGTACCACTTTGATCTTCGTGTCGTACTGGTTTGCGTGCATGCATCGATTTGCGTGCCGTATTGGCATGTGTGCTACCTTGGACTTTGTGCCATCTCGTTTTACGTGCACGTACGGATTTACGTGCCGCCTTGGTTTGTGTATCACATTGGACTCCGCACCGTATCGATTTGCGTACATACGTCGACTTGTATACCGTATTGATTTGTGTGCTTCCTTGAATCTTGCTCCGTCTCGATTCGCATGCACGCCTCGATTTGCGTGTCGTATTGATTTGTGTGCCATTCCGATATTCGTGATTTCCTCGATCTACGTTCACGTCTCGATTTACGTACACTGTTGTCGCCTGTTCATCTCGATTCTCGTACGCATCTCGATATACGTGCACTGTCTCGACTTGCGTGTCCGCATCGGTCCGCGTGCGAGATCCCTGCGCTGTTTGCGGGACCCATACGGTATATCCTCCTGCCATCCTCTGTGATTTCATGTATTATTTTATTATTTAATTCTAATGATTGTTTATTATGAGTTCTGAGGACCTCGATGGACGTGCTAGCTTGGATCCAGATCGCCAAAGACTTGCTTACCTAGCCGAGCCCTCTAGACAAGTATCCCTTGCTCATCGACGGCTCTTGTCCTCTCTCCTGGATTTTATGGCATTTAATTAATTTGTACTTGTAAACTGTATAACCATGATTAGTGTAGCCTAGTAGTAGAACTGCCATGATGATAACTTAGGATAGCTTGGTCCGATACCGGGATAGACCGTATCGGACAACTCAGATGGGTCATCCACACCTTCGAGGACACGAGCACGACTCACATGTATGGATTGTCCCCATATGTCCCGTGTCCGACTTGCGGTCGGGTAACGGCTTTGGCTAACTGTTTCTATGACTTTGTTTGTGGCTTGGATATGACTGTGGGTCTTGGTGCGCCCTGCATGGCAATTCTTGCTGCATGTGTTGGTTTGGCGTCCAGTACGCATTGTAGTGCTGCTGGAGGCCGAGACTTAGTGTTCTCAGCTACGATTGGTGCCAGTACGCATCGTAGTGCTACTGGTAGCTGAGACTTAGTGTTCTCAGCCCGCGAGTCCGCGATTGCGATTCTGCGGCGGGTTGCGCAGAGTGGTTTTAGCCCCTATTCGTAGGGTGCTCCCATCCAGATTACAAAGGAGACTCTGCTAGATTTTTCCAGAATTCCCGGTTGAGAATTTGGTTCGAAGGATTGGGCAGTGCCATTTCTTGGTTTGCGGGACTGAACTCATGCATGTTCTTCTTGGTATAGTATCCTGATCTCATTGCCTGCTAGGTAGACTCCCGACTAGATTAGTCGCCTAGCGTCTTGATCTGTCATGTCCGCCGGATTATGTAAGGAGAGCGGTTCTACTCGGGTGAAGGTCTGCAACCCTGGTCCTTGTTTGGTTTAAGGGTTGTGGATCTGATCCAGAGTAGTTCACGCAATCCTTGCCTTTTCGACGGTATCACCCATTGGACTCTTGACCTGTGACCCTTCTTTTAGATGGTGTTCTAGTTTAGTTGTTATCTCATTATCTGTCATGTCCGCCGGATTGTGTAAGGAGAGTGGTTCTACTCGGGTGAAGATCTGCAACCCTGGTCCTTGTTTGGTTTAAGGGTTGTGGATCTGATCCAGAGTGGTTCACACAATCCTTGCCATCATCCGACGGCGTTGATTAAGTGTTGACCTGTGTGTTGGGATTATGACCTTATTCGAGGATTGACTATGAGGAGATGATATTGAGATAGTGATAATGGTAGACTAAGTGGATTCTTAGATAGTGTTGCTAGTTCTTTGGTGATGTTCTAATTTGATCAGATATGTCTTCGAGGACTTTTGGGTTTTGGATACTGGTACGAGTGTCTCGCAGAACGAGGAGAATATCGAGGGTATTATTATATGATTTTTACTCGACTTCCTAAATGCCTAAATCTGGTACCCTTTATGTATTCCGGTAGTTAGAGAACCTGGTTGATTGCTGTGTCTTGGTAGTTGAGGGGCTTGTTTTCTAGTGGCTTGTGATCATAGACTAGGAGGATTCTTATGAGTCTGAGGGCCTAGCATTGTTAGGGGAATGAGATTGGTATTTGGTGGTTGTCTTTATTGATGTGATATTCACTCCCTCATGGATAGGAGGTACTTGATAGATCGATTTGGTGGATAGACCGACTTGATGATTGGAGCTGTAGGCTCCCATCTATGCTTGAGATGTTATTATAGTAGAGGTTCTGGTCTTGTACTTGACCTGATATCCTATGCCACGATGTGGGCAGATGACTTCTTGTGACTGACAGAGTTGTCCTTGTCCCAGACCTGACTACCTGTATCCGTGTTATAAGTCCAGCTTACCCTGTGAGGTGCTGGCCCTGACATTGCACTGCGGTGCCCTTTGTCTATTGGCACTTTGAGGTGCTACTTCCATGATTATATGGCATTGCGATGCCATCTTGATATTCTGGCTATATTATATGATTACCTGCACGGGTATCTGGTAGTTGGCCTATAGTCTTAGCGTGGTTAGGATTGCTTGCTTGCTTGTTGCATAACACTAAGGATGGATCACAACTGGGACTATAGGTGCCGAGGCTGATTCTTACTTAGCGTTCTCGTACTGAGGTACGACATCTAGGAGGATGAGCATGTGACCACGGCATGTGATTCCGGATAAATGTAGGGTTAATCTAGGCAACTAAAATGGTAGAAGCATTGGAAGGGAACGGAATCCCGAGATCGTGTATTACCAGTCGCCACAGGCTCATCCTGGCACGTCGAGGTTGGCCGCCACGGATATGGCAGTATCCGACTACTATATGTACTCCTGCTTAGCACGGTGGCCTTCCGAGGGACCGTACATACCTACCTGCTATGCGTTATTTGGCCTCGCTAGCCCTTGCGGGATATGGCACGATCTGAGGATTCCTATATTGCATTGTTGGGGTAACCCAACCTCCACATAGACAGCCGTAGGCATTTGAGTGGCCGCTTATTTATATAATTGTTTGGCTTGTTGCTTGCTAAGCTGGCTGGAACGTAACGCTGTCCCGGTGCAGTAATTCATTTGTTCTTGTCTGATGTAGGGATGGGTTACTGTTCCGATGACAGACTACGAGTTCTAGTTGGCAATGCAAGCATTAGTGGATGTTAGGATGACTGTGATGATTGTTGGTTACTTACGTACTAGTAATTGGATTGCTACCTTATATTCTGTAATCGTGCGTTGGTACCGCACGATCCCTTACCTTATTTACTATTTTTACAAGCTATTCCGGTCATATTATATCCTGCTGGTTTTCTTCGCCCGTCCTTGAGCCTTCCTTTCTGGTACTTGCTACGGTTGGCCTGACCAACCCTGGATTGTTCCCAGATTGCCTGTGACCGACCATGTGGATCTTCCAGACTTGACTTGGAGGACGTGCTTCAGTTTTGACCATGAGGGAACTGTGTGGGAAGGTATTCTTGTCTACATTATTTCTTATTGTAGACTCTCTGATTATCATATGAGTATTTCCTGTTTTTTATATGATTATCTCTCTTGTCGTTATTTTATTGATTATTGTCTGTAGATATGAGATCAGATTTAGGCCATAGACTGCTTGCATGCTAGGATACCCAGTAAGATTGACAACCACGATCGCCGTATGACGTTTTATACCTCATACGGAGTAGCTGGCCTAGTCCGTCCCAGTATTTCAGTACTGGGGCATGACAAGGTTTTAGTGGTGGCCCATGTAGGTCTCGTTTTGAGATATTGTTGGGTATCACATGATTGTTGATCTCAGTCCACTATTCCTTGGGATTCTAACTTGCTACACTTGCCCTTCGCTCCCTTGAACTTGTGAATTGGTCCTCATCTCTACCTGGACCTATTTTGCTTTGCCCTGTCTCATTTGTTGTTATCTACCTCTGATCCTTGTTTGATAGATGTGATCCTATAGTTGGTCATGTCGATCGTTTTATCCGATGAGATGTCATCTTATCTCCATCATTGGGTTACTTGATTATCTGTCTTGGGTTCTGTACTCTCTACCGGTGTTTCACCTTGGTTGATTTCTTGTTATCCCTTTCGTGCGTTGACTTTGTGTTGACTTATCATTATTGCCCTCTTCGAGCGTTGGCTGGATTGCTGCGAAATGAAGATTCCATCTGGACTCTGAGATTGGATATTTTAACATTTGTTGAGTATCCAGTGGATGTTCTTGTATGAATTCAGCTCCTTTGATTCGGGATATTTTCGGACTCATGATTATCTATTTCAGATATTATTTTGTTTATAGATATACTTTCTATACATTACATTTTGATATGGATCCTTGGTTTGGAATATTTTTCTACGGATATGGAGTATTTTCCGAAAAAAGCTATCTTGTGGTTATTATTGAAGATATTTTCGGATGTGTGTTACGATTCACCTGGATTTTGGATTTTGAAGGTTTTCTAGGACTCGTTATATTGTTAGAGATTTTATGATTTTAGTGATTCGGATATTTGGGTTATGGAATTGATTCGTTTTGGGTATTTGTTAAAGTACCGGGTGACCCTAGTATACCATGACGGAGTGGTAACGAAAGTTGCAGCCGCTCGATTATAGTGTCCTGATGCATCTTTTGCAGCCATTCCGGATGGCGTGGCAAGGAAAGATCATGACACATTTTCGGATATTAGGAACTACGGTCGCCGGTATAAGACATGTATCCTTTATTTTATGATTTTGTTGATTTTCATGCAGTGGGGATTTCAGGCTTTTGATATTGTTTTCGATATTTCGTACTTGTTTTGATCTATGGGGCTTTGATTTTCGAGGTCCTATTTGGTGTTTTGGATTTACTTCATGAGTTGATTTGTGTAGCTAGACATTTTCTCTTTGATGTTTTTATATTGAGATTTTGTTCGTTTCTTATTGTATTACTTGATTTCTGCAAGGTGGGTAGAGTTTTCATGGTACCTATATGTACTAGTTTTGAAAATCTTATGTACATGATTTCGAAATTTCGAGGACGAAATTTTTGTAAGGTGGGCAAGATGTCATATCCCTATTTTAGAAATAGGTATATGACCGTATTTCGTATTTGGGTGGTTTTCAGATTTCGTATTTGTTTAAAAATTTATTTATTTTTCTGGATTAGGATTTGTTTTCGTCGTAGGGTCTGGACTCTTGGTTATCGTCACCATATTAATTTACGATTTGTATTATTTTATTATTATTTTGGAGTTGGTGTTTTAGTTCCATTGTTATAATTATTCTTATTATTATTATTGATTTTATTACCTAACCTAACTCCTTCCCTTACCTAACCCTAACCCAACCCATGCACTCATCTCTCTCTCTCCCCTACACGAACAGCCGCCACCCCCTCCCTCACTCTTCTCTCTCCCCCTCTCCCGATCCCTCACTCTCCTCTCCCCCACTTCTTAGTTCTCTCTCTCACTCGCTCTCAGCCCCCTCTCCCTTCCGATCTCTCTTCCCCTCTCCCTCGAGCTCCCGCTCACCCCTGCGCCCGGCCAGCTCCGCCGCGACCATGCCTCCGTCGCCACCATCACCCACCAGCACCGCCACCGCCTTCGTCGCCTCCTCCCTGAGCTCCCTCTTCCCGGAGCCGCCACCGCCGGCCACCGTCTCCGTCACCACTTCCGCGACCACCACTGCCCCCCTTTCTCCTCCGGCCCCCTGAGCACCATCGGCGCCCTCGTCTCCACCGCCACCGCCCTCATCATCGTCGCCGTCGCCGTCTCCCTCCCGGCCGGCCTCCTCCGTCGCCACCAGCACCACCACCAATGCTGCTGCTGCCCCTCCGCCGGAGCCCGACCGACCCCGGTGTGCCCCGATCTCCCCCGCCCTTCCTTTTCTCTTCTTCCCGGTGGCCAGCACCACCGCCGTGTCGTTGCCGCGCCCGGGCCAGCACCGCCTCGAGCGGCGGGACGCCCTTGGGCCCCGCGCTGCTCGAGCAGCGAGCCAGCCTTGGGCTGCGTGCTCTTCGGGCCACGTGCCTCGGTGCACGTGCTGCCTCGAGCAGTGCGCTGCTCGATCCGCGTGCGCCTCATTCTGCGTATGCTTCGGTTTGCGTGCACCTTATAGGTTCTCGTGTACCCTCGATTCATGTGCTGCCTTGGGCAGCGGGACGCCTCGAGCCTCGCGCTACCTCGGGCACCGTGCCCCATTGGTTTGCGTGTTGCCTCGTTTATGTGTCTCGGCCTTTGTGCCCATCTCGATTTTTGTGTCGCTCCGATTTGCGTGCTGCCTCGGTTGCGTACCACTTTGATCTCCGTGTCGTACTGGTTTACGTACATGCATCGATTTGCGTGCCGTATTGGCATGTGTGCCACCTTGGACTTTGTGCCATCTCGATTTGCGTGTACGTACAGATTTACGTGCCGCCTTGGTTTGTGTTTCACTTTGGACTCTGCACCGCATCAATTTGCGTGTATACGTCGACTTGTATGCCGCATTGATTTGCGTGCTTCCTTGAATCTCGCTCCGTCTCGATTTGTATGCACGTCTCAATTTGCGTGTCGCGTTGATTCGTATGCTATTCCGATATTCGTGATTTCCTCGATCTACGTGCACGTCTCAATTTACGTGCACGTTGTCGCCTGTTCATCTCGATTCTCGTACGCGTCTCGATATACGTGCACATCTCGGTTTGCGTGTCCGCGTCGGTCCACGTGCCTCGGTTTTCGTGCGAGATCCCTGCGTTGTTTGCGGGACCCATACGGTATATCCTCCTGCCATCTTCTGTGATTTCATGCATTATTTTATTATTTAATTCTAATGATTGTTATTTTGTGTTCTGAGGACCTCGATGGACGTGCTAGCTTGGATCCAGATCGTCGAAGACTTGCTTACCTAGTCGAGCCCTCTAGGCAAGTATCCCTTGCTCATCGACGGCTCTTGTCCTCTCTCCTGGATTTTATGGCATTTAATTAATTTGTACTTGTAAACTGTATAACCATGATTAGTGTAGCCTAGTAGTAGAACTGCCATGATGATAACTTAGGATAGCTTGGTCCGATACCGGGATAGACCGTATCGGACAACTCGGATGGGTCATCCACACCTCCGAGGACACGAGCACGACTCACATGTATGGATTGTCCCCATATGTCCCGTGTCCGACTCGCGGTCGGGTAACGGCTTTGGCTAACTGTTTCTATGACTTTGTTTGTGGCTTGGATATGACTGTGGGTCTTGGTGCGCCCTACGTGGCGATTCTTGCTGCATGTGTTGGTTTGGCGTCCAGTACGCATTGTAGTGCTGCTGGAGGCCAAGACTTAGTGTTCTCGGCTAGGATTGGTGCCTAGTACGCATCGTAGTGCTACTGGTAGCTGAGACTTAGTGTTCTTAGCCCGCGAGTCCGCGATTCTGTGATTCTGCGACGGGTTGCGCAGAGTGGTTTTAGCCCCTATTCGTAGGGTGCTCCCATCCAGATTACAAAGGAGACTCTGTCGGATTTTTCTAGAATTCTCGGTTGGGAATTTGGTTCAAAGGATTGGGCAGTACCATTCCTTGGTTTGCGGGACTGAACTCATGCATGTTCTTCTTGGTATAGTATCCCTGATCTCATTTCCTGCTAGGTAGACTCCCGACTAGATTAGTCGCCTAGCCTCTTGATCTGTCCTGTCCGCCGGATTATGTAAGGAGAGCGGTTCTACTCGGGTGAAGGTCTGCAACCCTGGTCCTTGTTTGGTTTAAGGGTTGTGGATCTGATCCAGAGTGGTTCACGCAATCCTTGCCTTTTCGACGGTATCACCTATTGGACTCTTGACCTGTGACCCTTCTTTTAGATGGTGTTCTAGTTTAGTTGTTATCCCATTATCTGTCATGTCCGCCGGATTGTGTAAGGAGAGTGGTTCTAATCGGGTAAAGATCTGCAACCCTGGTCCTCGTTTGGTTTAAGGGTTGTGGATCTGATCCAGAGTGGTTCACACAATCCTTGCCATCATCCGACGGCGTTGATTACGTGTTGACCCGTGTGTTGGGATTATGATCTTATTCGAGGATTGACTATGAAGAGATGATATTGAGATAGTGATAATGGTAGACTATGTGGATTCTTAGATAGTGTTGCTAGTTCTTTGGTGATGTTCTAATTTAATCAGATATATCTTCGAGGACTTTTGGGTTTTGGATACTGGTGCGAGTATCTCGCGGAACGAGGAGAATATCGAGGGTATTATTATATGATTTTTACTCGACTTCCCAAATGCCCAAATCTGGTACCCTTTGTGTATTCCGGTAGTTAGAGAACCTGGTTGATTGCTGTGTCTTGGTAGTTGAGGGGCTTGTTTTCTAGTGGCTTGTGATCATAGACTAGGAGGATTCTTGTGAGTCTGAGGGCCTAGCATTGTTAGGGGGAATGAGATTGGTATTTGGTGGTTGTCTTTATTGACGTGATATTCACTCCCTCATGGATGGGAGGTACTTGATAGATCAATTTGGTGGATAGACCGACTTGATGATTGGAGCTGTAGGCTCCCATATATGCTTGAGATGTTATTATAGTAGAGGTTCTGGTCTTGTACTTGACCTGATATCCATGCCACGATGTGGGCAGATGACTTCTTGTGACTGACAAAGTTGTCCTTGTCCCAGACCTGACTACCTGTATCCGTGCTATAAGTCCAGCTTACCCTGTGAGGTGCTGGCCCTGACATTGCACTGCGGTGCCCTTTGTCTATTGGCCCTTTGAGGTGCTACTTCCATGATTATATGGCATTGCGATGCCATCTTGATATTCTGGCTATATTATATGATTACCTGCACGGGTGTCTGGTAGTTGGCCTATAGTCTTAGCGTGGTTAGGATTGCTTGCTTGCTTGTTGCATAACATTAAGGATGGATCACAACTGGGACTATAGGTACCGAAGCTGATTCTTACTTAGCGTTCTCATACTGAGGTACGATATCTAGGAGGATGAGCATGTGACCACGGCATGTGATTCCGGATAAATGTAGGGTTAATCTAGGCAACTAAAATGGTAGAAGCATTGGGAGGGAACGAAATCCCGAGATCGTGCATTACCGGCCGCCACAGGCTCGTCCTGGCGCGTCGGGGTTGGCCGCCACGGATATGGCAGTATTCGACTACTATATGTACTCCTGCTTAGTACGGTGGCCTTCCGAGGGACCGTGCATACCTACCTGCTATGCGTTATTTGGCCTCGCTAGCCCTTGCGGGATATGGCACGATCTGAGGATTCCTATATTGCATTGTTGGGGTAACCCAACCTCCACATAGACAGCCGTAGGCATTTGAGTGGCCGCTTATTTATATAATTGTTTGGCTTGTTGCTTGCTAAGCTGGCTGGCACGTAACGCTATCCCGGTGCAGTAATTCATTTCCTTGTTCTTGTTTGATGTAGGGATGGGTTACTGTTCCGATGACAGACTACGAGTTCTAGTTGGCAATGCAAGCATTAGTGGATGTTAGGATGACTGTGATGATTGTTGGTTACTTACGTACTAGTAATTGGATTGCTACCTTATATTCTGTAATTTTGCGTTGGTACCGCACGATCCCTTACCTTATTTACTGTTTTTACATGCTATTCTGGTCATATTATATCCTGCTGGTTTTCTTCGCCCGTCCTTGAGCCTTCCTTTCTGGTACTTGCTACGGTTGGCCTGACCAACCTTGGATTGTTCCCAGATTGCCTGTGACCGACCATGTGGATCTTCCAGACTTGACTTGGAGGACGTGCTTCAGTTTCTGACCATGAGGGAACTGTGTGGAAAGGTATTCTTGTCTACATTATTTCTTATTATAGACTCTCTGATTATCATATGAGTATTTCCTGTTTTTCATATGATTATCTCTCTTGTCGTTATTTCATTGATTATTGCCTGTGGATATGAGATCAGATTTAGGCCATAGACTGCTTGCATGCTAGGATACCCAGCAAGATTGACAGCCACGATCGCCGTATGACGTTTTATACCTCATACGGAGTAGCTGGCCTAGTCCGTCCCAGTATTTCGGTACTGGGGCGTGACACACCTTTACGCGTATTCATTCCTACGTAAACTTTAACTCTTTGTGCGTACAAGTTTACGTGCAACGTTACTCCTTACGTGTACTTTCTTTACGCGCGTAATTGCCTTAGAGTAAAGCATTGGCGTAAACCGGTGACCTTGTCGCAAAGCTTTGGCGTAGACTAGTCATGGCATAGATCGGCCTTGGCGTAATCCAACCTTGGTGTTCCTATCGATATATACTTTATTCACTTTATGTAGGCATGACATTTCTCCTATTATATCCTTTCGCCTTTTTGGCATGAACTCGATAATCTTGTTCTGTTAATATTTTAATACATATTGTTGCGTGGAGTGTATAATGTGTCTTGATTGGTTCATGGATACCCAGCATGACTTGAATTAAACGCCCACTACTAAAATAAGCCAAATTAGCGACGTCCAGATACGTCGCTAATTAAGGAAAATACGTCGCTAAAGGTAATTAGCGACGACTTTAGCGACAGAAAATGAAGGTCGCAAAAAAGCTAGTCGCATATGACAAATTCGTCACCCTACGTCGCTGTTTGCGACGTCACCACAATGTCGCTGGGTCGTCGCAAATTTGGCGACGTAGGGTGATGAATAGGAACGTCACAAAATTAGCGACGTTGTGCGACTACGTAGCGACGTCGTTCCTTTTTATGTGCTGACATGTCATGCATGCCACGTCAGCAGTTTAGCGACGTATGGCGACCGAATTAGCGACGTCATCTCTATGACACGTCAGCTACTGAGCGACGGAATGCGATGGATAGCGATGTGACGGCGCTAATTAGCGACGTCTGTTTACGTCGTTATACGTCGCAGAACGTCGCTATACGTCGCAGATATTATGAAATTTTTTTATAAAAATATGTTTGGTATTTTTGTTATGATGTGTGTCTGTGTTTACACAGACATACATCATCACAAAAATACCAAACATATTTTTGTAAAATTGGGCAGCACCTCCTTTGTATATCAGATCATCGCTTATAACCCAGCGTAGGTATATTTGTCATCCCCGTCGCAGATATTACAAAGTAAATATCACAATAAAAATAACAACAAAGTAAATATCACAAAGTAAATATCCAACAAACATACATGTCCACAATGGAGGGCAAATAAGAATGAAAATAAGTGTACAGAACGGTCAATGGGCCCATAGGGCCAATACATACAAAGATGACAAAAAAATCTACTGGATCACTGAGGACCCCTGCAGTGCATCTGGGATAGCATGTGCTCATATTGTTCCTGTATGAGCTGTACCGTAGGGGCAGTAGGAGGCAGTACAATGTCTGGAGTCAGTACCGTCGATGGACCGGGAGGAAGTATCTGCTCCAGCTTTCGCAGTCGCTCACCATGAGCAGCAAGGGTACTCACCATCCTCTGAGTACTCTCCTCAATCGAAGTTTGTACCTGGGTGAGTGAGGCAGACATGGTCCTCTGCGATCCCACCAGCTCGACCTGTCTATGCTCTGTACGCTGCGCAGACTCGGTGAACGTGTGCAAGGTGGCAGCTGTAGCCTGCTGCAGACTTATCAGCTCCTGTATACTGTGCTCGACCGCATCAAATTGTCCGGTGATCATCGGATCATCGGATCGTCGCTCTGTGGTATGGTGATCAGAAATCTGCTGCTGTAACTCGCGACGCAGCTCGTCGATCTGACGACCAATATCCTGAGCTTGTGATGATGCCTATGAAGCTGGAGACTGCACACTGACAGAGGGGGCCCGGGATGACTCTGAAGTCAAATAGGCGCCGTAGGATCCCGTACCGTAGTACGTACCCTTCTGAAGACCGCCAACGGCGGTCATCCAGAGGTCGTCCGGAGATGGAACTGTAGGCGGCTGGGAGGAAGTACCAGCCCCTCCCTCTGCTGGCGCACTAGCAGCAGAAGCTACCTCCTCTTGTAGCCGAAGAAACTCGACCTAGAACAATATTTGCTAACGTGTAAGTGTTTGCTAAAGTCTATATTGATATCTATTTTCCTATTTTCTAAATTATAATAAATTAATATAAAGAATAGAACGTACATATGCCTGCGTCGCCCTCTCGTCAATGAACTCCCCAGCCCTCCGATGGGCGACCAGGAAGACGGTCACCATGTTCAGGTCCTCACCCTTTTTTACCTGTTAAAATATATTATCTATTATTAGTATTAAACATTCTATCCAACTATATATAAAATGATGTCCGTCATAGGAAACGTACCAGACGACAAAAATGCTTCGTTATCGGAATGGAGCTACCATACCACTTACTGGCGCTCAACCGTGCCACCTTGGCCTTGTCAGACCGCTCCTGGTACCTGGCCTCGTCGAATCTAGCCTTCATCGCAGTCCACTGCTCTGGCGTGATCCAACCATGGATCGGCTTTCCGGAGCGATCACGAGACTTCTGGTCGTGGATCGCATCACGGATGAGCTTGCCTGCGACGGCAGAAAATTGGACCTCGATCTTCGCCGCCCGGTGTGGTGGATAGAAATAGGTCCTCTACAAGAAGTAAAATAGAAATTATATAATATACACAAATAATTATTAAAATTTAAAAATAAACAAATTTTTACTTTGAAATGGGCCAACCAAAAGGCCTTCCTATCTGCGGGAGCATCTGAGTAGTTAATCCAAGGCCCACCATAGTTCTGCCTCAGAAATAACTCCAGCTGTCTTTGTACTACAGGAGGCCGATATCTATACAATAATAAATTTCATGAATATATATGTACATATAATCATTTGAAAAATATATATTAACTAATTAACTTACTTCGTAGGACCGTTCGTCCAAATCTCCATATGCGTCTCATCCGAGGGAGCGCATGGAGGGTCGCTCTCACCTTCTGCCTGGGAAGGATCAGTTTGATCGTCGTCCTCCATATGCTCGGCGTCGGCTCTCCCCATGGAGTCAACGACAGGAGAAATGCTGGACGCGAAAGGAATGCTGGACGCGGGATCAGGAATACTGGACGACGAAGGAGGAGTCGTCAACCTGCTGGAACTGCCCTGTCCCGGTAATGGACCGGGAACTGAACGGTATACTGGCGTACTCGGAGATGAGGATGAGGGTACAGAATCTACAATCCCAGCCCGAGGCAGACAGGACTGCCTAATATAATATCCTTCATGTCGTCCTCCTCCTGGTCTAGCCATATCTGATAATAACATATGACAATAAAATAAATGTACATATTTATATGATAGACATCACAGATTTTTGAAAAATCTCATAGTCACAGATAAAAGTGGCACTAAAGTGTCACAGATTTATATGATAAAAGTGTAACTAAAGTGTCAAATATGATGATAAAAAACGTACAGATTTAATCCTCTTCTGAAAATTCATCTAGTTCGTGTAGCTCATCTTCTTCTTCTTCCTTCTCCTCTACATCTTCAATTTCATCTGCATCTTTCTCTTCAGATAATTCTACTTCTTCTACACAATTAGATGTGTAATGAGGAACTTCTGTCGTGTCCACTTCTATAATATTTATTACAAGAGGTAGTTCATCCTCCTGATAAGCTATATTGTCAACCTTAAAGGTATTTCTAGCTTTGGTCTTGTATACTGCCCACCAGTCCGACCTTGTTGTTCTCCATTTAGGATAACTTGTAAAGTACACGAGCTGAGCCTGACTTGATAGGACAAATGGTTCATAGGCTTGATATCGACGTCGATAGTTTATATCCACAAGACCGTGCTTGTCTACTTTCCAACCTTGACCTTCAATCGGATCGAACCAATCACACCTGAATAACACAATCTTCGCAGGCTCTATTCCATAACTATATATCAGCTCCACAATCTCCCGTAGGACGCCATAGAAATCGTTGCCCGTATCAACATCTTTGTAGTTCGAAGATCTGATACACAAACAGCTGTTTTTGGTAGAATCGAGATCCACAATGTTGTCTCTGATCGGGCAAGTTGTTGACTGGAACCTAAACCCATTAGCACAGTAGTTTGGCCATATTTTTGCAGCATAAATTGGTCCCTTGGCTAGCGTTCTAATAGACGTATTCTCAAGTCTTGCGTATGGACGATCGACCTAAATACCACAAAAAAATAAATTAAGCTCATTCTCAAATGCATATACAAAAAGGTAATTACAGAGTTCTCAAGTCTTATATATGCACTCAACCATGATGGAAAATAACACCTTATTTCTTGTTCTAGTTCTTTTTCTATTATGTGTGGCCTACTTGACCTCACATCATCATTAAATATGCTGAAAACAACATCGTTCAATTAATGTAATAGTATAATAATCAATACTATTAAAATGATATAGATGTATTAATTACTTACCCCTCCAGCTTTTCTACTTCATCATCGTCGCAGTTGAGTAATACATACATCTGAGCAGCCCTTAGCTCATCATTGTTCAGATATCTCTTCTTCATTTTACCCGATGGCTTTTCTGGGGCATTGAATACCTTCAGTATTGTATTATTACATTCATGATCTCCGTCGTCGTTTCTGAAAGCTCTCGTTCTATTAGTTGCAACATGAGGCTTGAAATACATCGAACAAAAGTTTGTAATCTCCTCAAGAACATAGGCTTTACAAATAGAACCCTCGACCCGTGCCTTATTTTTTACCTTTTTTTAGGTGATTCAAATATCGCTCGAACGGGTACATCCATCGTTATTCGACTGGTCCACCAATACGTGCCTCATAGGATAGATGAATCGGCAAATGCTCCATAGAGTCGAAGAATCCAGGAGAAAACACCCTCTCTAGCTTGTATTGTGTTACCGCAATGTCCTTCTCTTGCTTTTCTATAAGATCAACGAGAAATTTCTTAGAACAAAGATTCCTGAAGAATATGCTAAGCTCCGTCAATGGAACTCAAACTGTCTGCGGTAAGAATTCCCAAAATGCAATTAGAATTAACATCTCCATGAATACGTGACAATCGTGGCTCTTCATACCCGTCAATTTATTTTCCTTCGGATCGACACATCTTTTCAGATTTGACATATATCCGTCTGGAAATTTTAGGCCCTGGATCCACCGACAAAGTCTCACTTTATCCACCTTGTCCAGTAAAAAAATTGACTTCGGTAGGAACTGGTTTCCATTCTCCTCTATTAAATGCAACGCAGGGCATTTGTATAGTTCTTTTAAGTCCAACCTAGCCTTGGGATTGTCTTTCCTTTTTCCCTTTACGTCCATCACAGTATTAGTTATGTTATCAAACACATTCTTCTTAATATGTATGACATCAAGATTATGTCTGATCAGATTGGTACTCCAATATGACAGATCCTAGAATATGCTCCTCTTTGTCCAGTTATGATCTCTACCAAATCCATCGCACTTGTACCCAGTTGTAGGATCTTCGATAGCACTTGGAAAATCTCTAACCTCCTCTCATATTGTGGCTCGATACCACCTTGGAGGTGGATCACCCTTCTCTACAATGCCGGCATAGAATGCTTTCCTGTTCCTTCTAAACGGATGATCTTTTGGCAGAAATTGCTGATGATAATCAAAGAAGCACAGTTCTCCTCCGTGTTTCAAGCGAAAAGCCTTAGTATGGTCCATACAATACGGACATAAGAGACGGCCATGAGTGCTCCATCCAGATAACATTCCATAGGCCGAAAAGTCGTTGATGGTCTACATAAGGGTTGCCTTCATCTGAAAATTCTGCTTCCTGGAAACATCGTACGTGTTAGCGCCTACTTCCCATAACTGATTCAACTCATCTATCAAAGGCTGTAAGTACACATAAATGTTCCTCTTGGGATTGTTCGGACCAGGAATTATAACAGTTAGAAATATGTACTGAGTCTTCATGCACATTCAAGGCGGTAGGTTATACGGAGTGACAATCACAGGCCAGCACGAATACTGGGATCCCGAAAGACCAAAATGAGTAAAACCGTTAGAAGATAGCCCCAACCTGACATTACGCGAATCTAAAGCAAAATCAGGATACACTCGATCAAAGTGCTTCAACGCTTCTCCATCGGATGGGTGATCCAATACTCCTTCAATCTGTTCTCGCATGTGCCAACTCATATTTTCGGCCGTCTCTTTCACCATAAATAATCTTTGCAACCGCGGCGTTAAAGGCAAGTAGTACATTGAATCGGTCGGTCTTCTTGTACCGATAGACCTTCCTGTACTAGTTGTCTTATAGCGATCAACACCACAAAATCTGCACACAACTGCATCCTTGTCGTCTTTGTAGTACAGCATGCACCCATTGCGACAAGAATCAATTTTTTCGTATCCCATCTAGAGCGATCTCACCATCCTCTTAGACCGATAGAAGTCTTTAGGTAACTTAACACCCGCTGGCAAGATCTCTATAATCAACTCCAACATTCGGTTGTAGCATTCTTGCGACATGTTAAAATCTGACTTAATGCTCAGCAGTCTTGTTACCACCTCCAACGGTGAATGATCCTCACAACCAGGATACAATGGAGTCCTTGTATTCTCCAACAACTCTATGAACTTTGCAGCATCGACACTCGGTGCCTCCTCAGCTGCAACATGAACGAAACTAGGCCCCGCAGTGTCGAAAACCATGTTCACGCACCCGTCATCGTATGCATGATTATCTGAAATAAAATTTGGTCCCGCATGCATATACGGCTCAACATAAGGCTTCGGCTCTGATGCTAAAGACACACGTTTTCCGTGTGCAATCCACTGATAGTAATTAGGCATGAAACCCCTCGAGTACAAATGATATGTCACTTCCACTTTTGGATAATATTTCACGTTATGACATTTCACACACGGATACTTAATTTTGGTGTCGTCCATATACTGAGGGAACGCCTTAGCAAACTGCAGGAACTGCTCTACTCCCGCTATGTATTCATCCCGCACACCACACATATCATCAGGACGACGATTGTACATCCATGAACGATTTCGCAAGTAGTAATTCATATCCATTTGGAAATAATTTTGCAAAGATGGACACACATTATCCAATAGGCACTAATTTATATATTATCTCTTATTATGGGACACACATTAGTAGCGGACAGTTACTAATAACCATGATATATCGCACATAAGTTCTTGTGCATCCAACGTGTACACATACGCTATCGATTCTTACTGATGCCAATCTTATTCAGACACACTAGATTCGTTTCGATATCACCAGGGTCAAGAAAATTATCTTAACATCAATTTTCAAGACTTGAATATAATGTCACTACAACCGATATCTAAGACCCCATGACAAAGTCAAAGACCCCATGAATATAATGTCACCTACAACCGATATCTCATTCAGACACACTAGATTCGTTTCGATATCGCCAGACCATATATATATAATATCACCTACAACCGATATCTAAGACCCCATGACAAAGTCAAAGACATTATTGACAAGACTTGAATATAATATCAACTAATTACAACCACAACTAGTACTAAATAAGTCTCCTAGTATGATATAGAGTTAAATAAATAGTATACTAGATTGACTGACACTCGACTGAACACCCTCTGGACACATACTCAAGCCTATACTACACACTCACACACCACTCTACTATACTTACATAGACACACATAATTGTTACCTTATTATATATATATATATATATACCTTAATATTACACACACTAACACACTCTCAAACACTACACAAACCTATAGCTAATGCATACACACACTAATATCTATATCCCCATATACATTTAGTATCACACACTAATCAATTAATCTCAACTCTACACACACACACACACACACACACACACACACAAACACACACACACACACACACATATATATGTGTAGCTATATTTACCTTATAATTTAGTATCTTGAGATACCCAATCCTTACCTACACTTGGCAATTACAATAATTCTCTCTCTAATAATAGCTAATGATCTAACAATGTACTCCATCCCCGATCGGGTTTAATTTTTTATCCCCATTTCCGTCCCCGTTTAACAATGTACTCCCCGTCCCCGTCTCCGCAACCTGCCCCATTAACACTTTTGGGAGTGGATTTTTTGTCCCCGTCCCTGTTAATAATTTTTTCTTTATAGTATAAACTATTTCATTCCAAAAACATTCACACACAAGACCAACAAGAAATTTTAATTTATATCATCTAACTCTCTATCTCGATTCTCTTGTAATTACTCGTATTGTTCAATGCATCTCTTTTATTTCTCAAATACTATATACATTATCATCACTATCCTCCTTAGCTCTCTCTCCCTCTCATGTCCTTTTTAAACATTCATGTGCACCACATGCACACAAACAGCCACTAGATTTCCCAAGGCCTTTGTTGCCTCTAATGAGTTCAATCATAACTCTTTCCCTTCTCATCATATTCATTTCATTCTTATACACCAAAGAACGTATTTATTATCAATATATTTTTTATTAATTAAAACTTTAGCCCTTCACCCATTTTATACTAACGATCACATCACCACAGGAGGTATAAAAAGGAGGGTAACCGCACCCGATGGTGATTAACTACATAACTATACATACTTATTTCACACAAACCTTCCAGTTTTTCTTTCTTATTCTTCACTCTCTCACACACACAGAGCGAGAGAATATGATCCTCTCTTCCGTTCCCGCATACCCCTACATACCTATCACCTATATTAGAGAGACAACCATTTTCTATACTGTCGGAGGTCGACTGTATTGGACGCGACATAGAGGAGTCCAAACATCGTCGGTGGACGTGTGTGTGTGTCCGTGTGTGTGTCCGTGTGTGTCTGTGTGTGTGTGTGTGTGTGTGTGTCCGTGTGTCCGTGTGTGTGTGTTTGTGTCTGTGTGTGTGTATGTGTCTGTATGTGTGTGTGTCCGTTGGAGGAGGAGGAGGAGCAGGAAGAGGATTTAGGTTAGGGTTTACCTGAGGAAGGGAAGGAGTAGCTCGGATTAGGGGAGGAGGAGCTCGAGGAGGAGGAGCTCGACGGGGGGAGTAAGGGTCGCCGGGGGTGGAGGGAGTCACCGGGGGGGAGGGAGTCGCCGGGGGGTAAATTTATCGTCGGAGGGAAGAGCTCGAAATTTCTAATTTTCGAGTGAGGGAGAAAAAGGAAGCAGCGTGCCCTAAGTAAAAAAGTTAGCGACGTTAAGAGTAGACGTCGCTAAATGTCACAAACATTTTAATATATGGCAATATATTTTAATAATATGTCGATGAAAGTCGCTATTCAGCAACGTAATCTATCTAATGTCGCTGGTTATCGCTATTTAGTGACGTTTTGTGATGTATATAGAAAGGAGTCGCTATATTACATATCTAGCGACGTAATTTCATTCCGTCGCTAAATTACGTCGCTAATTTAGCATATTTTAGTAGTGGCTGACAGTTATAGACCCGACCATACTAAATACTAGTTGACTTTCATGTCTTGTCACAATTGATAATGATTGTTACCTTGACTAATGATTGATCATGCATTCCTAGTTGAAACTAAGAGACTGGCTAGTCGTCTTACTGAAATTGAATGAGGCACGTTCATATTAACTATGAACCATTGTGATCGACTGGCCGATCCCGAACATTGGCATATGGATACGTGCAGGCTTCAACTTGTTTCTATAAAAGCAGCATCTGTACCTTACAGTCAAGGCATGATTATTCTGTGGCTAGGCTTTTGCATTACGCTATGTAAGACCTACAACTTAACCGTATGGGCATCGTTGTAGAGTTATGCATATCGTACTCTGTACGAAAGTACTCATTCTGAATGACCATGATCCACGGCATGATATTTCAACTAACATAGGGACGACTAAGTCAAATAAAATTATGATTGCATGGAGAGAATGGATTCTCGAGTTCTTACATGGCAGCCATCTCGGGATAATTAGTGCCCCGACATGCCGGCTGCTTCTCCCGGATACTACAAATCTGCCACACGGGTAGGGAGTGGTATCTGCTTATATATTTATTGTATATTGATGACGAGCGTCCCGCTGGGACTCGTCTAATTCATGACTGGCACAATTGATTATTGGATAGACTAGTCTTGCTTGTACATAGTAAGAACTGAGGAATCCCTTATTGCATATTTCCAGGATAATTTGGAACTTACAGTTAGCAAGCCGTAGTGGTTGTATTGCCATTTAAATTGATTTGTTGTGTACTGTATCTACTCTGTTAACTACTGAGATGATCAGAATGTCAGGACATGACGAGTCAACTTCTGTCCTTGTTTGGTTGGGAAGTTGGCTTGAAGTGTCTTGAGGTTGTGTGAATCCCAGTAGCAAGCAGAGACTTATGTATCATATTCTTAACCCTTATTGCTGGGTTTTTTTTAATTCTCATGTCGTGCTTCCTTGTGGTACTTGCTATTAGAGGTCTAACCTCTCTGGTTTTGCATGGCCAGATTTAGAGCCAGTTCCCGAGGACTCAGCTTACTTCCACCTCCAAGATGGTCAATATTAGAGGGATGATCGCAGGAGGACACGAGTGGGTTCTTTACTTCCCTGCTCGTTTTACTACTTACGTTACTTTTGCCACTTGGCACCGACATGTTAGTCGGATTGTCTTGTACCTACTTTTACATAATTGTAACTAAGTCAGACTGCAGCTGATAACGATTGTGTATACCTTGTTATATCCTCTGGCTAGGTTTTGTAAAGCCAGATCTCGAGAATATTTTGGCTGAGCGTTTGGGATGCCTTACTGCTTTATCTTACATGTTCTTTATTACTGTTTCTTGTTTGAATGATTCAGACAATAGATGTTGAGTAACCCTAGCGAGATTTTTATGCAGTATGCACCCCTTCATCTTTTAGACATTATTTATCGTATTATACGGTATTCATCTACCCGTAATACGTAGCTGGCTGAGTCACTCTCCCGCTCTCCGGTATTCTGGTTCTGGGACGTGACATTTACAAACGTTATTTATTTTTAGCCAACATTTATGTTTTAGCTTAAAATTAGAATATAATGTGATTAAAATAGGATTTCATATGATTTTATTAAGAATTTTTTTAAATAATTAGTTTGCCCAACTACTAGTTAGAATAGTCGATTATAAGTGGGATTACTAATTATAACTTATATAATTGCATGACGGATTCATGGGATGATGATATGAATGATATAGTTAGTCGATTTGCTTCGTGTCGTCTTGAGTTTGTGACTTCATCACCTTTTGGAGCTGGCAAGTATCGTTATGACCTATGTTGTCCTTATTTTATGTTGTATGTTATCATTTTTTATAAATGTTAGTCATATGCATTTCTATTACTTGTGCATGAGAGGTAGTTCTCATTAACTATAAAGTACTTTCTTACGATACTTGTTACATGTTACTTATTACATCTTATCCATACATGTTTGATGTCCATTACTTATACATGACAGTTAGTGAGATTTGGGTGGTGAAATACTATGAGTATCCATGTGGTCTAAGTTTTCTGTATGAATTCTTTCCTGTGTATTCTAAATAGTATAACTTGTGCACCATGCATTCGACTGACGTATAACCCAGATCGACCATCCACATGCAAAATGTTAGCATTCTAAAATACTTTGTACATGTATCATTATTCATCTTCTCTTGAGTATACTTGCATATTGTTAGCGTATCATAGTCATGCCTATAGTTCATATATTTCTTTATTGTTTCCCTTTATTTCTATTCTTTCGTGCATGTATATTATATTGTGTAGTATAGTGTTATAGTCGAACTTGCTCCAATCCTGACCGGATCATTATTTTTTAGCTTAAATGACGTGATTTGCCTCGATGTCTATGGTGAGTACATTGATGCAGACACTAAAGTTACCAATGTGCCCGTTTTCTCTATGAATTTGGAGTAGCTTATTCTTCTTCCTATGCATTTGTATTTCTTCTTAGATAGTTGACTATAGTTATTTTATTCTACCGAGTTTGTTTCCTAGACTATCTTGAGTTGTAGTGGATCATGTGTTGACTTTTCTTTAATTAAATACTTGATATTGTTATATATTTTTTCCTTGTGATTGTTGGTAACTTAGTTTCGTGGATGATATTTGTATATTGTACTTATTATGGACCATTGTGTATCATAGACATTGTACTCCCATTTATATCACGGCGTAGAATAGACTTGGACACATACTCATGTCCCACAAGTGGAAACGGGTCGTGACAAATTTTTATGGTGGCCCAAGCATGTCATTTTTGTAAAATAGTGCAAACTCGTAGTAGTACTTAGTGTTAGCAGGACTACTGCGAGCCTGTGAATAGAATTGAATAGGACTAAATATAATTATAGGAGAAGTTTATGTCATCCACAAATAGGATTTACAACCCCATGAGTCTATTTTACTGTTTTCTTTTTTTCCTCTCAGTTGCATTCTGCTTGATTATGTCCATGATTTCTTCGATATTTTTTTGCATCTAAAGCTATAATTACTATGCATATCCTATCTCTTCTAGTCGGTTGTGAGTTGGGAGCTGAGGGTAGCTTGTTAGTAAGATTGTATTTTTAGTTTATATTTAAATTTTATTCATTTACTTAAATAGATTTCATTAAACGTCTTTTATACTTATCTAGATATAGTTATTTAAAATAGGTGCATGCTTAGTTAATTGGTAGTATATCCTAGTTGGTTTAGATATTAATGATTTAGCTTATTTTTGCTTTTCCTAAACCACCATAGCTAAATGAATGAGCCTAAGAAATTATTCGTAGATTAACCATAAGAATTGTCTGTGTCTGTTACTTACATATAATTGCTTGTGTTGTTTCAATTTTTGAAGCCAAAAATATTTTAAGGGGATAATTTCTAGTATCCACTTTCCACAAAATTTAGAAATCTTGTAGATATTTTTATTTTTATTTTGGCATAGAACGTACTACAAACATTAAAAGTGAAATTTTCTGTTTTGAGAAACGGGATATCATACCTAAGCCTATAGGTGCAACTAGATAACGTTAGGCATTAGGAACCCATATAGTCTTAAATACATTTCAGAGTATTTTATTATTTTTGAAAATCTTTGGAAAATTTTGGATAATTGTAATCTAAAAAAACTAATTTCTGAAGGCATTTGGGGAATCACTGCAGGGTCGCACAAAACTATTTTGTATTAGGTTTAGGAAGCTTAAATATGTATTCTAGAATTTTATGAATTTTTTTGGAAACTTAATAATGAGTTTTAGAAATTAAATAAATAATGAATTAATAATTTGGTGTTAAATTAAGGAAGCTTAAATATGTACGCTTTCACACCGCCACTTACAAATTGAAAGAAACAAGGACACCAAATATTACTGAGAAAACATTCACCAAATACTAAGAAAACAGTAAAAGCTTTAACTCGGATGGTTATTAGCTATGTCTCATGACTTACCAACTTTCAAAGAAAATTAGTTATTGACGCAAACGTGTGAAGTATAAATTAATTTTAGGAGGCTACTCAGCATGTGTCGGCTTCTTCTGTGCTGCTCACTTGCACGCCGCCAATGGTGCTCCACACAGACACTTGTTATGGGCATAGACCTCCTTCCCAAACATCGCAAAGCTGCCTCCCGTCGGTATCTTCCCACACAGCTTGTTGTAGCTCACGTCCAAGTAGCGCAACTCGCCCCCCTCTGCCATCTGCCCCGATATGTTCCCGTAAATCCTATTGTGGCTGATGTCCAGGTTGAAAAAATACAGCACCGGGTACTCCACTTTGCTGAGGTCGAACGAGAACTTGTTCCTCCCGATAAATATCGTGTTGGCCGGCTTCCTCTTTCCGAACAGGACGTAAGCTTCTCCGGTCAGCTGGTTCCCCTGCAAGTTGATGCTGGAGAACGCAACGTCCTGGAAGGATCGAGGGATCGGTCCGGACAGTTTATTCTCCGACAAGTCGAGTTCGACGGACAGGCCTTCGCCGAGGCTGCCGCAGAGAGACGACGGGATGCTCCCGCGGAGCCGGTTGCCGTTCATGAGGATCTTCGTCAGGTTGACGAGGCTGCCCAGAGAAGAAGGGATGGCCCCCGTGAACATGTTCTGGCCCAGGTTGAGTACTTGGAGGGAAGGGATTTGTGAGAGGAAGGGAGGGACTGGGCCGGAGACGTTGGTGCGGGTGATGGTCAGGAACTGGAGGTTCTTGAGCTTGGCCAGCTCGGGAGGGACGACGCCGACGAGGCTCGGGAGGCCCCTGAGGACGATGGCTCTGAGGAGGGGGAGGTCTCCGATGGAGGGAGGGATGGGGCCGTCGAGATCGGCGAACGGGGTCTCGTCGTCTTCGTCGGAGAAGACGAGAAGGGTGACGCGGCCGTGGGGGTCGTCGCACCCGACGTGGTCCCAAGAGCAGCAGTCGTTGGAGCTGTCCCAGTTCGAGAAGACGGTGGAGGGGAACGAGTTCTTGAAGGCGATGAGGGCCTTCTTGTCCTGTTTGTTGCATGCGTAGGAAGGGGAGATCAATAAGAGGAAGATGACGATGGTGGAGAGTGTTAGGAGAGTATTAGCCATTGTGTTGAACTTGTAGATGGTGATGGGAAGGGATTGTGAGTGAGGAAAGAGCTCGCACTCCATTCTCTACTTATAACTGATCATTCTACTGTTATATTTAGGTTGTATACTTGTGTTTGACGCTTCGCTCGTCTTATTTTACATATTTTTACAGCACGGCAGCCATGTTCCATGTCTCATCCTTTGATTGACTGATCATGATGTGGCTTAGCTAAGATGGGTGACTTGTTGGCATGATTGACCGGAATTTGCATCCCAATGCCAATATTTTCCGGTAATATAGATAAGGAAATTGTATAAACTATCGAAATTGACTTGACGGTTTCATTCAGTATCGAAGGTTTCGAATTGGAACATCATTTTTATTCGTTTCAGAAACCTATAAAAATAATGATCCATGGGTATTCATGATTGAATTTAGCCTGTCTATAAGAGAAAATAAAGATTATTTATGATTTCCCAATTGGCACAACAATCAGCGTCGGATCCCCGAACAAGCTCTTGCGCTTGATAATAGCGATGGCGGCATCGTCTCGTTGCATAATGGTGCAGAGGATACAACGCGTAGGGATCGGAAGAAAGATGCTGATGAGAGGAGCCAAGACAGCTCTAGACATGAGACATTTTCAAGATGTTACCAAGTGCTCTATCATGCATGAGGACAAGAGCAACTAATTTAGTCACCACTAGATCAAGGAAGTCTTAGTTAGGATAGCTTAGTGTACGATCTCAATTATCAAATATATTGAATTAACAAATTTTGCAACGTGATGGTATGCAGCCTAGTTGATCTCATGGTTAGGTACAATCAATATGCTTGTATACTACTTTAGTAGGTCATGACAATCAATCAAAATATGGATCGGACTAGAAGCCTTGAACTCCAATTCTAACAGCTAGTACGAATGGACAAACTTCTGGACTGGAATCTAATCATGTTGGACTTAACATCTGGAGTGCGCGCAAAGGCGATATTACAATGAATTACAAGATGGTTTCACTGTCGAGCTGATAATGAGAAGTGATACAATTGAAGCTATTACGTAGAAGTAATTTCATTTCGTGTACATTCAGTATTTCAGTCTAGTACTGGCTGGTACGAGATATGCGGTATATGCATGCGCGCATTCTTAGATTTATTAAGTCAAGGTCAAGCACTTAATTACAGGAGAATCAAATCCCACGGTGCCACACACAAGTTAGTATTACTAATTACCAACTTGGTAGAGTATCCATGTGTGTGTTCCCTTTACCGAGAAATTTGTCTATTGATCATTGTTGAGTCAACAATTGTTTGAGGAAAAAAAAAAACATTAAAAGTTGATGACCCCATAGATAATTAGATATCTTTGCGTATTTGCATTCAAATCCTTTCACTTTCTAGCTATCTGTAGGAGAACATGTACTAGATGTAGGGAAAAAAATGCCAGTTATATTTTACCGTATAAGTAGTATAAGTTTGGGAGTCAATTTGTCAAACAATGGAATGTGATACAATGTCAAAATCAGACTAACATTAATTATATTTCTCTGACTTCACGACTAGTTCTCAAGTCCACGAGAAGCTGTACGAATCCATTGAAACATATAAAGTCAACCAGGAAAGTGAGAATAATTTCATTAACAGAAAAATTATTATTGAAGTAAATTAATTTTTACTATCCTCTGCCTTTAAGTATGTTTGTTTGGGGAAAAAAATAATGTTACTACTAAATATCATAGCAAATTTAATATAATAATAAAAAAGAGAAAAATATCTTAGTAAAAAACATAGTCAAACATAAAAATATGCTAGTCAAAACGGAATACAATAGTGCCCTGGGTAGAGAGAGTAAAGATAGAGAGGTGGCAAGGCTTGGTGAATTTGTCACTGATATGAGATGTAGGATACATGTTATAGTTGAAACTCATAAAACTTTGACTTTCTTTAAAATAAATTGTCAGTCAACCTCGATTCGATTTGGTACACTCATGAAAGCTGTTAGAATAATATTATTTTATTTATATAAAAAAGAATAACAAAATAATAAAAAGATTTGTGTTATCGGTCTACGGAAAAGTCGTGTACGAAGCACTATCCTATAAAATTATTCGAGGTTTATGTACAAACTTTTTCTCAAATTCTCCTAGAGGTAAAACCCACAAGCTACCGGTTTCTGGTCGCAGCACACAACTCCGGAAGAATTGAACCGAACCGACCAGATACTAGGATGGAAACTTAGATTTTGATTTGAGGAGAAGGAAGAATAGAGAGAGAAATTAGTTCCTACTTTATAAGGAAGAATGAAGAATAAACAAAAAGGAAATAGATGGATTTTTATATGTGTATCTTTTCAACACTCAAAATATGGATATATGCAGCCCCTCTCCTACACAATCAATAGATATTAATCAGATTTAATGGCTAGTTATTTAGCCATTTGGTCATTAAACATCTGCCAATAAAATACCAATGAATTGAAAATAAATATTGAAACGGTCAAAAATATATAGTTAAAAAGTTGATTTTTTTTTCAACAAGAAATACAACAATTCCCTCGAAAAAATCAAGTTTCGAAAAACAACGATAACAAAATTCAAGATTATAGAAGTAGAGAATTTCTGGACAAATGAATATTATTCAATAGGTGAGATGGACTACAGCCTTGAATTTCACTTAGTGACTATTGTCTTTATCTGAAGAATTACTTGATGGACTACGCCTTGAATCAGATTCAGAAAATAACATACATAGTATGCTAGAGGTTCTTGGGTCTATATCGGGGGTGGCGCTTTTGATTGGTTATGCGCAGTTTTTCTTATTCATGAGAGTTGTCTGGGATCGTCCTGGCCCATAGTCGCAGCTTTCACAACCTCTCATATAGGTAAGTGCTCAAAGGATTGGAGATTGGTGTATGCATAAATATACACTACAAAAATTTGTCAGATTAGCGACGTTTATAAATGTCGCTAATCTCGGCCAAAATGTCGCTAATTTAAATTAGCGACGTTTGGAAACGACGGAAAAAAGCGTGTCGCTAATCGAGAAAACGTCGCAAAACGTCGCTATGGCGACGTTAGTTAGCGACGCTCATAAAGTCTCTAAATAGCGACGCTATTTGTGACGTTTTCTTGTGGTCGCCGATTAGCGACACATTAGCGACATTTTTACGACGATATGGTGGCATCAGATTCTTTGCCATCAACAATTTAGCGACGTTTTTGGCGGCGTTTTTGGCGACGTTTATATTCGTCGCTAACAGTTAGCGACAAATATAAACGTCGCTAAATTGGAAAAAAATTAAAAAAAAGAATCCAGAATGCAAATGTACAATCCAAAATACAGAATTCAATCCAATCCAAAATACAGAATCTAATCCCTGGGTTCGTCGACCCCTTCAGTGGAATACTCAACACCGGCACGCACAATACAATTCAGAATAGACCAAAAATAATTGGTCGTCTCTTCAAGCCTCTCGGAACATCACAATATGCATCACACATCACACATCACACAAACCAGTATACATCACAATATGCATCACACAAACCAATATACATCACACACCAAAAAATAAATATCAATCACAATATCCAAAGGAGATACATACATCAAAATAAATATCCATCACAATATCCAGAGGAGATATATCCATCAAAATAAATATCCATTAAATATCGGTTGTCAGAAATAAGTCTTCTGGAAACAAATCCAGTCAGTATATGTATCTATTGTCGTCTATGCTGGGGCAGATAAAACTCCCTCAGCCAGCGCGCATAAGTAGAATCCATGGCAGCCAGATCAATATCCAGAGGAGATGGATGACTGGAACTCCCGATGGAACTCCCCTCTGGTGGCACCTCCTCTTTCACAGCTCTCTCGGCTTTAGGAATCACTTCTGGAGCAGCTCTCTTGGTGGAACTGCTCTCTGGAGCAGCCATCTGTGCCTCCCTCAAGCGAGATCCTCGGGTCTTAGGTGCCATCTGGTAAGACCATAAAATATCAATGAGAGCACGTATATACAAAATTCAACTTAGCTTCGTTTGACGATTTAATTTTACACAGTGTTTCCCTCAAACGACGTGCCGCTGCTCGGGTCATGGGTGCCATCTGGTAAGATCAATATTCACAAAGAATATAATTGTAACATAAGTAAGCTAACTAAAGGAACCATCATCTCGTTTGAGTACATTTTTGAAAGCAGATAAAATACATAATATTCAATTTTTTGCCAAGTGTGAGAACGGATGGCTCAGAACAAACCCAAAATTCATTCTAGCATACATTAGTGTGAATCATCTATGTTCTGTACATATGGTGTAGTATATGTTCTTATCGAATCTAGTATCCGAAGGATATAACAGAATCAAGATGAACCCACATAATGTAATACTAAGACATCATCTACTACGAAAAGATATAGTGATAGGTTGTCGTATCATCATTGTTGAGGGATGAGGGTCGGAGGACAGTCAACTTTATCTGTTGCTACATATTTTTTGCCTCGCCAGTCGAATGGCTGCAGGGACTATGTCCTGATCACCATGACATACCGTAGATTAATGCAAATAGAGCTGGAGCTGGAGCCAAAATACAGAATTTAAAATACAAAATACAGAATCCAGAATGCAAATGGAGTTGGAGATACAATCCAGAGATTGACACAGTACTAATTCATATATGTACTCCAATACAAATAGTCTAATACAAATAAGTTCTAATACAAATAGTCCAATACAAATAAGTACTAATAGCTAATGACAACCACGCAGCTCACGCAAACGCTCAGTGATACGATCACGCAACCACTTCGAATAAGTGGGATCGACGGCACCAGGAGAGGTGCAGTCTACCGCAGGTGCTGGATGAATAGAACTCCCGGTCTCACTAGCTACCGGTGCCACTTCCTCCGTAACAGTAGGAGGAGCCACCTCAGCATTCAGTGTTTCCCTCAAATGACGTGCCACTGCTCGGATCATAGGTGCCATCTGGTAAGATCGATATTCACAAAGAATATAATTGTAACATAAGCAAGCTAACTAAAGGAACCATCATCTTGTTTGAGTACATTTTCGAAAGCAGATAAAATACAGAATATTCAATTTTTTGCCAAGTATGAGAAAGGATGGCTCAGAACACAACCCAAAATTCATTCTAGCATACATTAGTGTGAATCATCTATGTTCTGTACTATCGGTGCTTTATATATTCTTATCGAATCTAGTATCTGAAGGATATAACAGAATCAAGATGAACCCACATAATATAATACTAAGACATCATCTACTACTAAAAGATATAGTGATTGGTTGTCATATCATCATTGCCGAGGGATGAGGGTCGGAGGACAGTCAACTTTATCTACGGCTACATAGTTTCTGCCTCGCTAGTCGAATGGCTGTAGGGACTATATCCTGATCACCATGTCGTACCGTAGATTAATGCAAATGGAGCTGAAGCTGGAGCCAAAATACAAAATCCAAAATACAAAATACAGATTCCAATCCCAAGGTTCGCCGAAAATACAAAAACAAAGATTGACACACAGTACTAATTCATATCTGTTTTAAGTGTGAGAACGGATGGCTCAGAACACAACCCAAAATTCATTCTAGTATACATTAGTGTGAATCATCTATGTTCTGTACATATGGTGTAGTATATGTTCTTATCGAATCTAGTCTCTGAAGGATATAACAGAATCAAGATGAACCCACATAATGTAATACTAAGTGTAGCCTTCCTTCCCGAAATTTTTTTTAAAAATTTTTATTATGTTATTTGATTTAAATAGTGATTTTAAAATTTTTATAAATAATTATTTAGTTAGTTTTTACGGTAGGCAATTTTAGTCATGGTTAGAAATTAGAGTACAAGACGACTAGGAATCACGACACGGATAGTGCAGTGACGTGCCTTGACTAGTGTATTATCCATGCCAAGGAAGGCCGAGCCATAGGGACGTCCTAACTAAGAAAACCAAGCCACGTTGCGACTTCACTCCCAGAAATAGTTAAAGTGTTATTTATTTATGTTATTAAATATTAGGAGACCGGTTGTACCAAACTAGTCTAGACTGGACCCGAACTGGGCCGAGCCCATGTAGTCATGCGACCCGTCCAAAAACGTTCATGTTGATATATTGTTGGTATGATTTTGTCGTATTTCAATTTAATGATCTAATGCATATTTTATATATATTTTATTAATAAATATTATAGAAATCAATATTAGTGATATTCAATGATAATTGTATATAAATAGGTCCTTGTACATTTGTGGGACTTTTGACTGTATAAATGGTATATACACCATTATTTATTTATTGAATTTCGTTATTATTAATATTTTTATTATCAAAGGTTATTATTATATAATAATATTTTATTATTGGTTTGTCAAATAAATATTATATTATATATATTCATATTTATAGAAATAAGCCCTACACTAGGAATGGATGCTAGTGGGACTTATTTGAGTTCTATGGAGATATATATATATATATATATATATATATATATATATATATATATATATGTATATATATATATATATATATATATATATATATATATATATATATATATATATATATATATATATATATATATATATACTTGTACGTGGGAAAAAAATATATACTTGTACGTGGGTGTATAAATATATATATAATAGAGTAAAGTAATAAACCAGGCCCGGCCAAACAGGCCCAGCAACCCAAAAACCAGGCCCACATGACAGAACACCCAGCCCTGCAAAGGAACTCTTTCCTCGCTCGGCCAACAGAACAAGCCGATATATATACATACACGCGAAGGAGAGAAGTGCATGTGAAACCCTAGCAAACACCTACGCCCCGCCGACCTCTCTCCCTGGCGTACCTTCCTGCCACCGGAGCGCGCCGCTGTGGGCCACTACCAGCCGAAAGAACCGCGCGCAAGTCGACAGCGGCACCAGCAGACACACCGCCAGGTACCCACCTTTGAAATCCCGTTTCTTCGCGAATACTCCATGAAAATCGATTCTGTAAAGTGTTGTAGGAAGCCTACATAACCCACTCCGACCCCTAATAAGTAGAGTTTATAGATGGTTAATGAATCTCTCGGGAAATCGAGACGAATTTGACCCAAAAACCCCTGTTTCAGGAACGGCATGGATCAGTCCCAACCCGATGTTGGAAGGCGAATTCCTGCCAATCCACTGACTTATTCGAAATTCTAATTGACCAACTATTTAGACAACATATACGGCAGTAAATCCCTTTTTATAGATTCCAATTTCATTAAGTGGGTGTAGAGTTATTCGACTCTAAAAATCGAGAAAAACCTAATAAAACAGTTTTCGAAAACAGTAGAAATTCCTCCACACGACGTGCGTCCCGCCAAACCGGGCGACATGGTCACGAACCAAAAGTATCGAAAGGTGTGTAACGGCTTCGTAGTCGTGTGGGCTTTGACGGAATTCAAATTGGTCGCGTGTGCGCGACGAATTTGATACGTATCCGTCGAAATTCACCGTATCGTGCACTTTGCAAATTTCTTAATTACTTTGTGCACGCTCGTCAGATCGAGACGAAACTTATGCCATCAGGACCGTATCATTTTTCTGGTCCTGTATGCCAAGTTTGGTCCAATTCTGAGACAGTTGATAAAATTACCGTTTTGTGGGCCCCACGGTTCCACTCAACGGGCGATTTTGTGTACGGTCCGCCGGAATCTAACTCTGAACATACGGTTGGGTTCGTATCAGAAAACTGGATCCGTAGACATATAGTTTGATGACTTTAGAGACCGTTTACTTTGGTACGCTTTTTGGTGCAAAGCGGGTCCAACGGTGGATACCGTTTTGACCCAAAATTACCGTTTTGCTCCTGTATCCAGAATTGGACTTAAGGACAGGCAATTCTAGCTAATTTGACTATTCTGAGAATATTGGTAATGTTTATTTCATCTTTCGGAGACAGTTGTGAGATTTAGACTTATTTGGCTTATTGGTTGACGGTTTATTGTTGGTTCTTCGCGCTACCACCAGGCAAGATACATTGCCTTCCTCTACAGTTTATTTACATGCATATTTATATTATTATACAGTTTTATTAGTTGATTATTTATATGTGATTTGTATATCATGTCTGCTAGTTTATATATAGCCTTGTTTATAATTAGCTTTATAGTTCATATTGGATTGGTTTTCTCGTGTATCGTAATTGGGTCGTATCGTGTCATCTTTTGTACTTAGACTGAGTCGCATCGTGTCATAGGATGAATGTCATATCAGAACTGTTGTACCTTGAAATTCTTGAAGCTAACCTGCGAGTCCACATTAGGGATGAGGGTTAGTAGTTAAGCTAACTTGCGAGCCCACACCAGGGACGAGAGTTAGTAAGCTAATCTGCGAGCCCACATTAGGGATGAGGGTTAGTAGTTAAGCTAACTTACGAGCCCACACCTGGGGCGAGAGTTAGTAAGCTAATCTGCGAGTCCACATTAGGGACGAGGGTTAGTAGTTAAGCTAACTTGCGAGCCCACACCAGGGGCGAGAGTTAGTAAGCTAATTTGCGAGTCCACACTAGGGACGAAGGTGATGCTAGCCTGCGAGTCCACACCAGGGACGAGGGTTAGTAGTATATGGTTCACACCTGCGAGTACACACTAGGGACGAGGGTGATGCTAGCCTGCGAGTCCACACTAGGGGCGAGGGCTAGTAGTTGTTCAAACCTGCGAGTCTACAGTACTAGGGACGAGGGTTTGAGTATTCGATTGGTTATCCATTGACATCGTGACATCGTGTACTCTTATTTTCTCCAGCAGTTCGTTTAGGCGTAGTGGTTCTTCCAGTCGTGTATAGTCGTATTTTCGTGCTGATTGGTCTTTTTTTCCCATTATTTTTCTGTATTTTCTTTATTGCATGATAAACTGCTTGATAGGCATGTTTTTATGTATCTTGCTATGTCCCCTGAGGATCTGATGATCTCTTCAGGTTAGTTATTGCATGGAGTTAGTTAGCAGCTCTGGATGGAAGACGTGATGATACACTTGCGCGATTCAGGTATCGTTATTGTGTTTATTATCCGCTCCTGCTTTTCTTCATTATCATGAGATATCCTGTTTCTTGATTCAGTTTAGACTCTTGTTATTATTCTTTCGAATCTTATCGGACATGCATGCTGGTGGGCTGCAGACCACGACCCATACTTGTTTATTCTTGATTATTATTCTTATTGTGGATTGAGATATAGTTTTTCCTTGCCTTGATTAGGCCCATTGCCATATCTGTGATAGCGTTTACATATTCGAGTCGGGCTGGAGTCTACTTGATGCGTAGCTGGCTTGCTCACGAGCTCGCGTCCGAAAATCGGGTGCGGGTCGTGATACTAAGACATCATCTACTACTAAAAGATACAGTGATAGGTTGTTGTATCATTATTGCCGAGGGATGAGGGTCGGACGACAGTCAACTTTATCTACGGCTACATAGTTTCTGCCTCGCCAGTCGAATAGCTATAGGGACTATGTCCTGATCACCATGTCGTATCATAGATTAATGCAAATGGAGCTGGAGCTGGAGCAGAAATACAGAATCCAAAATACAAAATATAGAATCCAATCCCAGGGTTCGTCGAAAATACAAAAACAAAGAATGACATACAGTACTAATTCATATATGCTTTAAGTGTAAGAACGGATGGCTCAGAACACAACCCAAAATTCATTCTAGCATACATTAGTGTGAATCATCTATGTTCTGCACATATGGTGTAGTATATGTTCTTATCGAATCTAGTATCTGAAGGATATAACAGAATCAAGATGAACCCACATAATGTAATACTAAGACATCATCTACTACTAAAAGATATAGTGATTGGTTGTCGTATCATCATTGCCGAAGGATGAGGGTCGGAGGACAGTCAACTTTATCTATGGCTACATAGTTTCTGCCTCGCTAGTCGAATGGCTGCAGGGACTATATATCCTGATCACCATGTTACTAATTAACCAACCAACAAAACTACTTGTTACAAATATCGGCACTATCGGTGCTTTCGAATCGGAGTATCATATTTTTTGGTATCGGAAAATAAATAATTATTACTAAATTATCAGATTTTTTGGCACTATCGGTGTCCCTGACCAAGCTCCCCCGCACCCCTCTCCCCTACACCACCCCTAACCCTAACCCTATCCCTAGCCCCTCTCCCACCAGCCCCCCCTCCCCTCCCCAGCCCCCTCCCCCACCAACTACCCCTAACCCTAACCCGAACCCTAACCCACCCCTCACCCCAGCCCCCCACCTCACCCCCACCCCTAACCCGAACCCTAATCCTCCCCTCCCCCCTGCTCCCCTCCCCCAGCCGCCCCCACCACCCCTGCTCCCCTCCCCTAGCCGCCCTCACCCCCCGCCCCTCCCCCCCACACCCACCCCTAACTCGAACCCTAACCCTAACCCTAGCTCCCCTCCCTCCAGCCTCCCTCCTTACCCCCAACCGCCCTCACCCCCTGCCCTACCCCCCAGCCACCCCCCACTCAACTCCCAACCATCCGCATCCCCCCTGCCCCTCACCCTCCCATCGGACCACTTCTCACCCCCAACCACCCGTACCCCCTGCTACTCCCCCCGAGCCACCCGTACCCCCCCAACCACCAACAACCAAAATAGAGAGAGAGAGAGGGGGAGAGTCACGTACCGGAGAGGGAGGAGAGTCGCCGGAGAGAGTGAGAGCGCCGGAGGGGGGAGGAGAGAGAGTGAGAGAGTAAAATGGGGGGAAATGAATCGTTGGGGGGAATTTAATTAGAATTTAGCGACGTTCATCCTAACGTCCACTACAAGAAAAAGTCCCTTTTACAACGTTTCATCTACAACACATCCTGAAAACATTATAAAAAATGGGGGTCTTCTACAACATTTATTGTAAAGATGTTGTAAATACCTCTACAAACAACGTTTTATGTTGAAACATTAAGACTTCTACAATGGAATTCCTATTAGTTTTGTATTACTATCTTCAACAACATTTTATTAACATTGTAAAATTTACCAATTTTTACAACGTTTATTTAAAATCGTCAAAGTTATTAATTTTGACAATATTTTTAAAATATTGTAAAAATGTCATGTTTAACAACGTTTATCAACTGTTGTAAACTTGCTCTCTTTCATAATGTTTGTTCGTTGTTGTAAAATTGATTTTATTTTACCACTTCATATAAACATTGTGTATATATAATGTCTTTTTATAATGTTTAAAAAATATTGTAAAAGGGTTATAATCAACAACTTTTATAAAATATTGTAAAATTTGTGTATAATGTTTACATGATGTTGTAAATTTATTTTTATTTTGCTACTATAAATAAATATTGTGAATTTATTTATCTTTTCAGTATTTTAAATCCTATCATGTGTTTGACCAAAAAAAAGACACAACCCATCATAAGTTATACGTTTCGTGTGTGGTGTGATCGATCGGGGGGGTGTTAATTTCCTCACAATTTTACATTCCCCAGTTTTTTTTTTGCAAAAGAAAGGATTGTTACAGTTTAGTGAAAAAGATAAGGCTAGCTGAGAGAATCTACTAGAGTTTTCGATGGATCGTCAATGGAGTAATCGGAACCTCAATGAGGCTTGGAAGAGTTGGAATGGAGGAGGTGGAAATGTTTGACTTAAAGAGGAAAAGAATGACAATAGCTTTGCAAGAGCTTGATAGTGTTAGTCCTCCTTAGAGAGGAAAAGAATAACTTAGATAGTTGGAATGGAGGGGGTAGAAATTGTATCAATAATGTATTTGTGCTCTTTTTATTGGATTTTTTTTTAGTTATTCTTGAAGATAGACTAAGAGCTTGAATGTATTTAGTCATCAATTTTTATTTTTATTGGATCATAATAATTGATAATTTGTCGACAATGTAACTACTCTTTATTATACAAAAAAAACTAGGCTAAATTGCAACTTGATACCCTCAACTATCATTGTTTTTCAACTTGATACCCTCAACTTTTATATGTACTAACTTAATACCCTATCTCAACTTACATTTATAACTTGATACCCAATTTTTTTATTATTCCTAAACTACCCTCCCATCCCCTCCCGGCTGCTACTTCCTCCACCTCTCCCCTCCCCCGGCGGCCATCCCCCCTCTCTTTCCCTACCGACGACCACCCCCACTACCCACCCCCACCCCCGACCACCCCCCTACCCGCCCCGACCACCCCCTACCCCACCGACGACCATCGCCCCTACCCTTCCGACTGCCCCAAGCGTCGCCGTCTGCTCGCACCGCCGTCCGCTGCCATCCACAGCCGGAGAGAGGGGGGTTGGGGGAGAAGGAAGGGGCAATTTGGTCCAATTTTTTTCAGGGTATCAAGTTAGTACCTATAAAAGTTGAGGGTATCAAGTTGAAAAACCATGATAGTTGAGGGTATCAAGTTGTAATTTAGCCAAAAAAACTAATCAAGGGTAGCTCTATCATGATAGACCGGACGACGATCCAGGACCCCAAGACGAAAGGGGGTACCAACATGGATCTATCTACAATAGAACTAGTATGTAGTATGTATCATGTGTCATTCTTAACAAAAATAATATTATGGTTAAGTGGTTACAATGTTAGATTGTTACTTTAAAGGCCCTTGGTTCAAGTCTTGATAGCAACATTTTTTTTTTATATTTACACTTTTTTTTTACATTATGTATGTGTCCATTACGAAAATTTTGCCTCTGCCCCCCATTGGCTCTGGGCCGACCCTGAAGCTAATTAATTATAGGGCTAATTAGCGTTTAGACCCTAAATTTGTACCAGTTTAGACTTTAAGTTCTAACATGTACAGTTGAAAAGTTTGGATCCTAGATTTTTATTTTTGGTTTTATTTTTCTCATTATACCCTTCTTTCCAACATGCATTGGTGTGTCGTTGTACTCATGTTAAGGTATAATGGAAAATAAAACTAAATAAAAATTCAGGGTCCAAATTGAACATATCATGACTTAAACTCTAAAATGGTATAAACTACACCAAAAAATATTGTATTTACGATGCACAATTTATGGTGCATCGGTTGCACGTTGTAAATGACATATATTAATGATGTTCAAATTTGTGAGCGATAAAGGAGTTATTTCCCCCTTTTTACAACGTGTTTGGCTTGTAAGCCGTGACTGGAGACTTATGACGCACTTTATTGTACGTTGTGGTTGAAGACTCATTTACGACCCATTTTATATTTAAGTTGTAATTGTTTATTTAGGGTTTGCATGTAACGATGTTTCATCATTGAACACCATCAGAATAGAAGGGGCTAATACATTGTAAATATTCATTTAATCTAAACTTTTTAGCTAATGTTCTAGTTATATTTCATGATATGCCATAATCTCATCATACAAATTTATATTTTGCTGCCTTGTTAATGCACCTTATTTATTCAGTTTTTTATGACTTAATTGTTGCAGAGGCCTGACGAGAGATCCGTACAATGTGTGCCAGACACCATATTTTCATCTGCTTATCATCATGCTAAAGATGGCTGTGGGCCATTCCTGATAAAGGTACTGTACTTGGAAAGGAAAACAAATTAAAAACAACTCATGTTTATGTGCCCTTCTGTTGTTTTTTTTCCTAGTAATTTGGTATGTTCACTAGGCATGCTACATTGAGTTGTCATTAATTTTTGATGCAACTCTTATTATTATATGTACAGGAATGTCTTTCATCCTTAATTAAACCCAAAGCTGATGGATTGGTTGTAGGGTAGCACTCAGCAAACCTTGTGGGTAGGGTTTGGATTGGAACTATCTTCTTCCAAACCCTAAATTAAGTTTTTTTTAATGTATATAATACAAGGTAGTCATATTAGATACGCTCAAGGATGGATTACTAATTTGTTTCATTTATCATGTAATGATGAAAACTGATAGGATTGGAGTAGGGGCTTATTCTATATAACCTAACCCAAGTTTCCTAACCCAAGTTGTGTTCTGATAGGATTGGAGTATTTGGCCTTCATTTGATAGAATGATACAATAGATATGTGGTATTGTTTTCGTTTCTTTTTTCCAGTGGACTTCGTGAAATTCTTTAAGTGAAACAACCAAGTAGATCAACAATAACATTGGGGCTGAAAAGAAAGCCAATGCCCTGCCTAGTCATGGTTACAACAAGCAGAATGTTATTGAGAAGAAAATGGGGGTTACATCCACTCAAGCATGTGATATGCAAGCTGATTCAACGATTAGGTTATCTGAGTCTAAAGATACCCAAGAGAATGATGGTTGTATGCTTGATATAGAATCAAATAGTACAAACAAGTCTTAAAAGGAATACAACGTCATAGGGAACCTTTCTTCTTAAGTCTTAGTTATATATCTTGTAATGCAGCACTCTAAATTGGAGTGTCTTGATGAGCAAAGTAAAGATTCAATATCGACAAAAGGTTATGTGGAACCTGTCGACAGTGATGAGTATGGCGATTTTGATCCATACGTGTTCATTAAGGATTTACCTAATCCGTCACCAGTTGTTCCAAAATTCTGGCATGTGCTTCTTCCAAAGCAAACACAGAGTTGCCCTTCTACTACCCTTGTTCTGGATTTGGATGGTATGATGCTTTAAACCTCAGCATCAGAAATTTTGGTTTACATTTCTATCTTATAATCATATACCCAATATAATATCTGGTTAATACATTTAGATATCTGATTGTTTGACTTTTTTGAATTGTGCTGCTTTGTTCAGTGTGATATACCAATACTGATTCATTTGTAACATATTCTCACAGGTTCTTATATCCTTTAATCTTTGGTGATTAAATGTGCCAGATTCTAACATCAAGACTACCCTTGGGGTAAGTCACTAGTAATATTATGCAACTATGAGGTTGATGTCATCTGAGTTCTACTGATTCAGGTGAAATCCCATATTCCTTCATCGAGGAAACCTTTGGGGTAAGTCACTTCTCTTCAATTGTTCATGATTATGTAAATTTTTGTAGTTGTGTAATTCATGAATTTTTTCCCCTCTGTTAACATTATTTCTTTATGAATGTGATTGTTATTCCCTTTATTAACGTTATTTCTTCATGAATTGCACAACTACATTCATGATTTTTTTTCCTTTAACAATTTTTTTCGGTATCTGCAATGAATAATAACAGGGGAAGGTTTGCAGCTAATAGAGGGGGTGGATTTTATGGTGATGGAATGATAGATCTTGGCAATTATGAAGGTGGGAGGGGTTGTGGAAGAGGGGATTACAAAACATGGCAGGTTTTGGAATCTATTCTAGTTATCTTTATTTTTATGGGCTTGGTGGTGGAGTTTCTGAGAAAGTGGCAATATTAGCGGTAGCAACAGCAACATCGGTAGCAACAACAACAATGGTAGCAAAAGAAGCTGCAACAACAACAATAATATGAGCGAAAATTTGAATAATGTATTTACATTTGTACAATCAATATACTTTTATTTGTAAATTGTATTTTTTAAAAATGTAAACATAATCAACAATGTTTCATAACTGTTGTAAGATAATATTATAACAACTTTTCTAAACATTGTAAAATTTATTTACATTACTTTTAAATTATTGTTGTTGTTATAATTATAATATACAAATATATATATTACAACGTTTTGTAAACATGATTGAATAAAATATACAATATTTTTTAAAAGTTGTATAAACTATTTTTACATTGTTTGTACACTATTGTAGAAAATCTATGTACAATGTAAACTGAATGTGGTAGATATTGTTTTTACCTCAGTTGTAAAACATTGTTGAAATTATATTTACAACACTTGTAATACGTTTTAAAAAGCATTTTTACAATACTTGTCAAATGTCGTAGAAATGTTTTTGTTATATTTTATATATTTCAACAATGTTTGTTAATTATTGTGGAAATAACTACTACAACGTTTTGACAATGTTCAAACTAACATTGTGTAAGATAACCCCCCTTTTACAACCCTGGATATAACAACCTTCTATTAAACGTTGTAAAAGACTTTTTTCAACTTTTTTGCAACGTTGTAAAATGGGTTTTTTCTTGTAGCGGTCGCTAAATTAGTCGCTATTAGCGACGTAGTAGCGACGTTTCGCGACGAATAGCTCATGTAACTAATATACGACGTTGTCACGTCGCTATTTTCGTCGCTAGTAACGACTATTAGCGACGTTTCTATTAAATGTCGCTAATGTGCACAATTTAGCGACGTTATACTAACGTCGCTAAATTTACGTCGCTAATGGAACATATTTTAGTAGTGATACTTGGACCTATTAAGAGTACTAAAACTCATCCTACACAAATCATGCTGGAACATTGTCATCATAGGGATGAGTATCATTGTACAACTTCGTACAACCTCTTGGGCATTATTTTTTGAGAATTTATTCACAAGATCAATGTTCCTTATTAGTCACCTAAGTTTAGCTTATTTCTACACAATGAATCGGCTTCTTGGGGTTTCAAGTCACACTCGGTTGGATTGTCACTGCAGGTGACTTACTTATGGGTTTAACCCCATCCCCCTCGATGATTCTAGGATTAATGTCCCAGACAAACTCTTCGTCAAGAGTTTTACAAGGTTTTTTTTTGAATTTATATAGTCAAGAACCATATATTTGCCTAATAGACTTCTTTTGCTTGAGGCGTTGCTACAGGTACCAGCTCATCTTAAAATTCATATAACCATGATTAGAGCTATCAAGTGGGCCGGGCCTCTTAAGCCCATGAACTGTAGCGGGTCGGGCCGGGTAGGGCTATGGATGAAAATTTTAAGTCCGGCCCGGCGCATGACCTACGGCATGGTGGGCTTTCGGGTCGTGCCGGGCCAGGCCGGGTTCCACTGGAGGCCATCATTTAATTCAATTCAGTTCAGTATATACATATATCATTCATGGGTCCACATAATTTTGTATAAATGGTTGTACATGGTTGGCCATATATAAGTGACCAAGTGAAGTAAGACATGCACGGTGAAGCTTATAGCTGATGACAACCAACTACGACTTTGACTAAGCTGATGTATGGATGCATTCATGTATGTTGTTGCAATACAACTAATATATATTGTAATGAATTGAATTGAATTTCAATTCAATTCAGTTTAGTTCAATTCAAACATCCATTTCAATTTAATTCACTACTACACTATATAATCATAATAATAACAGAGGCCACCACCACTTGCACTTGTTGCTTGAGGCAGTGGTATAAAACATATTTGGAGGGCAGAGTGTTTGTTGTGTACATTTTTTCTTTTTTTTTCCTTGTGAAGGTGACAATATTGCTGTTAGCTGGCAGGATTTGAGATAAATCAAAGAGATTGTGCAGAGGATGTTGTAACCGGGTCGGGCTTCGGGCCGGGCCTCAGACCGTGCCGGGCCGGGCTTGGGCTTCGGTCCAGGCCGGGCCTATATTATGGGCCAATATAGATGGCCCGGCACGACCCAATATACGGGGCCGGCCCGGACCGGGCCCAAGATTAATCGGACCGGGCCGACACATGGGCCAATTTTTTGGACCGGGCTCGTGCCGGGCAGGGCCGGCCCGGCCCAATTGATAGGTCTAACCATGATTAGCAATTCTATAACAAATTAATTATCACAAAATGACATGTATAATTTTTTTAGAACATGTATAAGCATAAATTCTAAACTATTATAGCTTCTAACTAGACAAAGTCTCAAACTATCATTTATTGGTTCATAATACTACAATAGTTTGTTACGTGATCCTATCATCTTATGAATATCTATAAGTTATTCCACAAATGAACCCTCATTCTCATTGCATATCAGCATTCTTAGTGCTTTTATATCCAAGAAATATGTCATATAGTGACTTAGATAAAGCACTTAGAATTCTAAAAAAATAGTAATAACCTATTTCTTTTAGGGTTTTTTGAAATAGAGGATTGGATATTTCTTAGTCAGTCTCATGTTAGTAGAATCATTTAACAGATGTGTGATTCTATCAATTATTGACATAGGTCCTAAGGTAGTGAGCCAAAATCTTATATGACTCTGCCACATTTAGAAGTAGGAGCCAGTGAATTTAGTTGGCTTAATACTAGATGATTCTTCCTTACTAGCTATAGCAAAATGTTACAATCTAATGATATGCAAAGTAATGTATTGAATCAATATGATAGCTAAAATAATTGAGTAATAGTTTGAATGATTTTACTAATCAAGCTTAACAAATCTTTTAGTCTGTCAAGTTTTGATTCACTTGGGTTAGCTGTAGGGGCCGGTTTTCAGCTAGTGGTGATCCAAAGACACTTAAATATCTTATCACTTAGACTATTTATACATTTCTGACAGAAGGACCTTTTCAGCTTGTACCCAAACAAATCTCTACCTTAAGAGTTAGATTGAAAGAGATTTACAATACCATTAAACTACTTACTTTTGCCTAAATTCTAATATTGTGACACTATGGTCATTTAAAATTCAGCCAATCAAGAAAAAGTATCATTCAATTAACATCACCATAATCTATGTACAAAAACCAAGAAACCAAGAAAAATGACTCACAAACTTCAGTAATATATTTGTGCAACTATGCTTAGGGATCAAAAAGTGAATAGAATATGTGGGTTGTAATTATGACAATTACTTTTCCATATAACTGGAGCAATTTTATACTTCTTGATTTCGCCTTAGTAATAACATTTCAGAAGAAATGTCATTTTGTGTACATTTTAAATAGTTCCATTATTCTCACTAAACAACTATATATTATTATCCAAAAATTTAGAAAATAAAATTTACAAATATTAAGTTTATAATAATACAGGGAAGGACCTTTGTATAACATACATTCACTCTTAACATATTTGAGCCTTTCTAATAAATCACAATCTCTAATGCTTCTGAATTAGAGAGATAACATTGTAAAGATCATAGTAAGAAAAAATGAGTACAAAATTTAAATTCGTGTTACCGCCACTGTTAACATGTTGCTCCTTTCCTAAAAGTTAAAAAAATTCTAATGATCATGTCTTCAAGAAAATAGAAGTTAATTTGTATATTAACAAGAAAAGTAACTAAAACGATGCAGAAACTTTTCCAACAATGATTTTGCACAATTTTAATATACAAGATTAAACAACATATATTTTTATATTAGACAAGATGTCAATGATGTATTGTGTTAAACTAATAGACTAAGAAATGAAGGTTTTTTGTTTGTACAAAGTGTTCTACTTAACAGTAAAAGTCCAACCAAATATTTAGAATGTTAAGTTATTGTTTTATTCTAGCCAAAGACGGTGGTGACTAGATATAACCAGTTAAAAAAGAATATGCATTGTCGATATAAATATTAACAAAAATGACAGGATAATAGTTTAACTAGAATAATTCTTGTTAAACAGAAAATTTAAGTAATATATATAGCAATAGATTTGAACTACTAGTCCACAACTATATAAAAGAACAGATCCTATCATGCCATTCAGACCGGTCTAAACTTATTATGTCTTCCAAGTCAAGAAATGACAACAATGTTTCAAAACAATTGGAATTGCAAGGATCCTTTAGTGAAAGAATTATTTGACAAAACTTTAGAGCTGAAACATTTTGGGAGTTCTCAATTAGTAGAGTGGATGAAAGTTATAAGAATAACTGATATAGCCCTTTATCACTGATGTGTCTAATGGTTTGTGAATATATTAACATTTATATTCTACGTCGGAACAACATGTAAAACATTGCGCTAAAATAATATGTAAACTATAATAGAAAATATATTTATGATATAATGTATCATGTAAACATTAGTAGATCCACTACAAGAAAAAACCCTTTTTACAACGTTGAAAAACGTTGTAAAAGGTCTTTTACAACGTTCAATAGAAGGTCGTTATATCCAGGGTTGTAAAAGGGGGGATATCTTCCACAATGTTCATTTGAACATTGTAAAAATGTTGTAGATGTTCTTCTCATAACACTTTATAAACATTGTTGAAATTTCTAAAATATGACCAAAACTTTTCTGCGACATTTTTTAAATATTGTAAACAATACTTTTAAAACAAATTGCACATGTTGTAAATATAATTTCAACAACATTATGCAACTGTGGTAAAAACAATATCTACCACGTTCAGTAAACATTGTACATATATTTTATACAACATTGTACAAATGTTGTAAAATAGTTTATACAACATTTACAAAATGTTATATATTTTATTCAATCATGTTTGCCTAACATTGTAATAAATATTTGTATGTTGTAATTATAATATCAACAATAAATTAAAAGTATTGTAAATAAATTTTACAATATTTAGAAACGTTGTTAAAATATTATCTTACAACAATTTTGGCACGTTGTTGATAAAAAGAGTTTATAAAACTTCTACAAAATGTTGTATATTTTATTCAATCATGTTTTCCAAACATTGTAATAAATATTTGTATGTTGTAATTATGATATCAACAATAATTTAAAAATATTGTAAATAAATTTTACAATGTTTAGAAATGTTGTTAAAATATTTTTTGACAACAGTGTTGAAACGTTATTGATTATGCTTCCATTTTTAAAAAAATTACAATTTACAAATAAAAATATATTGAATACAATTATAATACAAATACAAATACACAAATACAAATACAAATACAAATACACTTGTAAATATAAATTCAAGCAAAACCTCAATAGGATTTTTATGATCAAAGACAAATGACAAAGAATTATTAATAACACCTGCAACTTGATCCTTATAAGCGACAAGCAAGTCTAGTGTTGCTTTAAAAATTCGTGTTAAAGCTTCCATTGACATCTGGTCCTCTGGAAGGGCAATAAGTGAAGTCAACCCCAAGCAACAAACCTTCTTGTCATTTTCCCTGCACACAAATAGAGCAATGAATATATTTTTGTTTATTTAAATTGGTTTGTTTAAATCGTCACTCTCAAAGATAGGACAGAGGTTGATCATATTGATAAGTACAAATATATTATCAATTGGTTTAAAACTGAGATAAGGACGAAGTTTGCTGTTTTGATAAATGTCATATCAAGTCGGTTTGTTTAAACCGATAGCCTCCTGAAGATTAAACAGAATCATACTCTGAGATGAAATCCAAGATATACTCGGCTTCATCTAAACACAAGTGGCATTACCTATATCTATGAGTATCTCCCACTTTATCCTAGCCACAGCCCAGATACCCCATCATGTTAGCTGATATATATTCCTATGTGCTTAGATACAGCTAGATAATCCCAATAGGTTTTGTATCATCAAACGTGTAATTGATCAAACATGCATAGTTAAAGTTTAGTTGTTCCAAGGGTTTTGCAGATATATATATATATATATATATATATATATATATATATATATATATATATGCTGGTTAAGAGAATTAAGGTCCTTACTTGTTCAACACGGTTAATTGCAGAGGCAATTACTGATCCCCTCCTCAGAAGCTGGATTTTATCAATAAGCCAGTCATCAAAAGCATCTCTCATTCCTAATTGCAATAATTGTTTCGCTATCCAAAATGCCTTCCGTCTGAATTTATGAAAAAAAACAGTTATCTGTGGATCGATGGAGCAGTCAGTATTAAATGTTTCATGAGAAATGTTGAAAGAGAATCTTGAACTACATAAACTGCACACCTGATCCAGCCACCATCTTGAAGCTGAAATACTACGTCTACCAAATTGAATATAGGACACTCAAATTTGGAGGTACCCACTGCATTTGCAAGCAAGCAATCAGAACACGGACAACAGTATGAAAAAATTAGCATAGCATCAACAACAAAAGAAGTGGAATCAAATAGAAAGAGAAGCGCACTGCACACAGGAAACTATAAAGAAAAGAATTATAAGAATATCATGAATACAAAAAGTATCCATTCCATCCATCAACCAAAATATTGTCACTATAAAAACAAAAAATGTTAGGGAGGGGTAGGTGTGGTGTTGGTTGTCCTATGTCTACCATTATAGTAAGAGTCCACTGTTCCCATAGGTGGCAACAGGTTAACAATCATGTTGTCAAAATATACAACAAGCAGCCCAGAATGGTAATAAAAACTATTTCTATCTACATTTTTCAAAGTTCCTAATATTAACCAATTTTAACTTGTTTGACTATTAGCCTAATAATAGACAACATGAATGGGAAAAAAGTGTTCCATCTAGCTGAGGTTTGGTCAAGAATCCAAATGTCTTCTTTGATATGTATATGGAGCTAAATGGATATAAAAAATTTAGAGCCCCAACAACATTTCAGCAACAGGTACAACTCCATCTGCTGAGCAATTAATTCACACAAAACCTTATTCAGCTTGTAAAGGTGAAGGTATTTCTCAAACTTGTCAAGCTTACAAAACATAGAACTTACCTCAGTAGGAATTGCAGAGTCATTATCAGTTTCAATAGTTGGAGATGTCTCCTGCAAAATATCAGCTCCCTGTGCTCCAACAATCTTAGGCTTGCTGGAAGTGAGCACAGTTTCTTGACGCCTGTACTCTAAATCGATCCGTGAAGCATCTTGGTATGTGTTTGTCATTTCTTTCCTGGAATTTCCTGAACTTTTCTCCATGTTCTTTTACTCAATCCTTGATCGTGTGATTCAGAATGGCTCTCATTCATCTGTACAGGATATTCTTTATTTACAGAATTCAAATTCTCACAGCCCGGTAATGGTTGACTGATTGAATTTTCAACTGCATGGTGACCCTTCAAACTTCTATCCCGTGACTTATCATCAAGGTTAACTGTGGAAGTTTAAGAGGATCCTTTTATGTGATAAAACAGTATGCAGCCCTAAATGCTCAGAAAATTAACAAAAAGTTTGAATCACCTGAAAATATTTGGATGACATAAAGAGAATCTGAAAACATATATGTCTGCCAAAAAAAAGGTAAAATGAAGAAAAAGTGTAAAAGACAGATAGATAACAAGATATTAGCCAACACGAATGAGAGAATACACAAGACCAACCTGAGAATCAACGCTAAAGAAATCCCAAACTTCAATCGATCCAGACACATTTAGAATTTGAAGCAGCACCTGATTAAAAGAAATGAATTAAGGGTTACTGAATACAGCATCTCCAAGTTTCTCACAAGAAAGAGAAACAAAAGAAAATATATATGATGAAGAAACAAGCAATGTCCTAGGTTACAAATAAGCAGGCCATATTTGAGCTCAAGTGTCTTGTTTCAAGGTTTATCAAATCGTTGGACTCAGTACTCAATGTACAAGTGTGAAGCTTAAGCTGCACACAAGTATGTCTACATATCTGGTAGATTCTACAAACTAACGGTTTTAAGGCTTATCTTCTTATTGGACGAAACCAACAACCATATCAAGCAAAGGGTTAAAAAGAATAATTACATATGTTGTGGTAATGAGATAGATAACTGAAACTAGATGGTCAACATGATTGATATAAAAATATATATTAGTAGACATGTTATACATAGAAGACATTAAAAGACTACTAACCTTCAAATATTTGTCAAGCAATTTACACCTTTCTTGAACAACAAAGACATCTAGTCCTGATGACAGAAAATTTTTAGGTGGTAAACTGAGATTATATTCAGGAAATTCTTTAAGACGCCGATGAAGATCCTCGAAATGACGATACCTAATAAAAACAACCAGATTTTGAAATTCATCAGAAAGGAAAAGGTAGATATGTTGAGCAAGGACATTACACATCTCTAACTAAGGAAACAATAATGTGTTATTGAACTCTGTTACTTCACTCTTACCCACCTTCTTTTAATAGACCAGCTATTACTATTTGCATCAGTCACAACAATAGAATAGACTGCAAATGTTCCTGAACTGCTCTTCACGGTGTTGGCCCCTAATACCTGTTTTAAGAAATCACTTGCAATCCTTCATGAATTGGAACACTAATTGATGCCCCAGGATTAAACAATTCAATTTAGCGCATGGTGTGCTAATAACTACCTCGCATCTCAACTTTAGAAATGTATCTTCCAGCACAGAATTTTTAGGAGACTTCAGAGTTGAAATACTAGATTCAGATGTTGAGATGGACGACTGAGACGAAGATGCAGCTGCTCTACTATGAATTCTACCCCAAAATTCCAGCTCGGGATCATCAGTTTTTGACTCGTGTAGTAAATCTTGCTCTTCTCCAAATAAAAAGATTTTCTTTCAACCTCCTGCCAGATGGGAACCTTCATTTTGCTAGACCTCGATCGTCTTCTCGCTGACAATATTCTCATTGTCCTTGGATGACGGATGTTACCTTTGCTATTCTTTTTTGCTATATGGAAGTCAGAAGTTTCTAGAGGATGTCGAATGTGTGTACTGGCATTTATTTTGTTTTTGCTGTCCCATACTTTGGTTCCAGGAGTATCAAGACCCATCACATTGTTGTTTTTGTCATCATCAGTTTGATATGAACTCTCACTATCCGATTCAACCTCCTCATGATTGACATGTTCTGTTCTTTTTTGATATGATGTTACTGGATGGTGATTTGACCCGTTGAACAGTTTGGCCATAGTCTACAACAGTCACGATGGTCTTCACTTTTTAACTGAAAAAGGCATCATACATCAATTAATATTTGCCTGACATCTCCACACAGTATGCTTAGCATAATGAGGTAATCGTGATTTCTCTAGCTCGTATATACAACAAAGGCATTAGTCGCCTATTTACTAAATGTTTTAATGATTCAGGAAGAGTTTGCTTGGGCAATGGTGCTTGTGTCCTGCAGACAAATTCGAGTTACATCGCCTTCCTCTCAACAAAATAAGGGCAAGGCTGCATACATCCCAACCATGCATTAGCGGGAGGCCCTAGTACACAAATACCTTTTCTTTTAATTATGTTACAATATTTTAGATCCCTATAGTCTATACAAATGTATTGAACTGTCAGGGAAAATTATTTCCAAATAATAAACTTGTCAGCTAGCAAGACGAACAGAAAAAAAAGAGCTCGATAAAACCTTGTGCTCAGCTTCAGCAGAAAACAAAGCTGGATGAAACTTATTGTCAGCTGCTAGAACTAGCCTCAGTTGTGTATCCTGATTGTCAATGGCTAATTTCCCTAACTCGTGCTTCTGGATTTTGGACTGACTTATACGGATATATATCCTGTAGTAGTCTTGGCACTAGTATTTCCATTCACCCTATTGTTATGCAATTGTAGGACCTCTATGTTGTGAGGGTAACTGCTCCTCATGGATCAATTTCCCCTACTCTTGTTCTGTACAATTTATGCACTAGATACACAATCTGTTTTACCACTGGTACTTACCTCTGGATTTGGTATCCACACATATACCTACACATCCTGGACACCCAAATGCCTCCTACTATTTATCTCCTATATTTCTGATACTTGGTCCACTTGCATCTGTCTATCAACCAACTGTCCTTTTTATTTGCAACTGTATGATATTGACATCTGTGCAACCTGGTGCGTCTACTGTCCCACAAAGAATAGCAGTTCTCTGTTTAGGAGGACTGTTTCCTACTGAAATTTGGTACACTTTATCCTGATAACTAAGTCCACCTCTAACCCTACCACCCATATCTGTATCCTAGCACTCTACCTACTTCTCTGTATACTATCTAACATCTGTTGTCCTTCCATAAGTTCACACGCAACTTGGATTTGATCACAGCCCCTACAAACTCTCTCTCAATTGGACTGCTCTATAAGTTTTGGGCCAACTGATACATCCCCCTCTACTACAATACCCTTGTTCACTAACTTATACATTATAGGGTTTATTTATATTCTGCCTAAATGTATTCAAGGAAACAGGTATCTGTCCCTCCCTTTAACTATTGTTTTGCTAAGGCAATGCATAACAGGTATCTGTCCCTCCCTTTAACTATATGGATTCATGTAAAGCTTCTCTAGCACAAGCATGCATGCAGAGGCAGACCAGGGGGCATGCCCAGCCCCCTACAAAGAACTCCACAGTCTTTCTTTGTAAACCGTTTCTTTACCGCCGTACATTGAGCATAACCTTTACTTCGCTCCGCTCCTCCAACAAATTATTACTCGCACCATGGTTTTGACAAAATGAAAAGAGAACAAGAAGACATTAGATAAAGACATAAAAAACAAAACTACAATTACAATTATATTATAACGCTAAAAAATTTACCTAGCAGGTTTCTTTTCCTTAGAGATGAGTAAGCTCCTTCTCCCTCCTCCTTTATCCGGGCTTGGGACCGGCAATGTAAAATTTACATTGGCGGAGTTAAAAGGGTTGACAAAGGTATCCTATCAAGATACTCAATAAAACATCCATACCATATAGCATCAAAATATTTAATAAAACTCAATACAATAAAAATTCTGAAAAAGGAGTCTAAAGTGTCAATAATAGTCAAATAAGGATTCTAAATATCAAAAGAGATAAACGCTTTGCTCCATGCAACTGTAGATCCTATAGAATCCCTAACCACCTTGAGTTCATCTGTACTTCGCCACAAATAAGCTTCTTCATCCACCGCAATATCAACAGAAACCTTCCACGCATCGAGTCCAAGAGGTTTGAAGTGAACCAAATTAGTAGGATTTGTAGAAAAGATTTCACCTTCAGCCACAACTTCTCCTTTCCTATACCAACTCAACAACTTGCATTTAGCTCCAACCAATGGCTCATGCATGTTATTGGTACCTTCTATGATGTTGCTAGCACGATTTGACTATACCATAATAAACATATACAATTAGTTTGCATGTGGACACCAATGGTCGATTAATAGACAACAAAAACCAACTTGGTGATTTACCATGGGAGTATCAACTTCGGGTGAACGTGCATTACCAAGTGAGCGATGATTTTCCTATCATAATTACAATAAGCATATGCAATTAGTTCACAAAATCTACTAAATTATGTTAATCATGAAAAACAAACCCAAGTTCTTACCTCCAAAAACATATCTAGTCTAGCCTCAATTTTTCTCATTTTTTCTTCAAGTGAAAGCACCACCTTATTAATATGTGCTTGGGCTTTTAGCTTGGAAAGTGTAACTCCAAACCCTAGTCCTTTTACTCTACCAGGTCGATCTTCACCCAAAACATGTGAAAGAGCATCATGTTTCATTGATGTTTTTGTGGACTTAGTTTGTGATTCATTGAAATTTTTAACTTTTTTCTGGAAAATCAATATGAAAAATATTTAATGTTAACTGAGGAAGATAGTAAGAATATACATATAATAATTATGTTTTTCTTACCATTAATGCTTCGACAGCTTTATTTGTCGGTTCTCGATCCTTGTTCAAATGTCCTTCGGTCCACAATAGGACTCTAGTTACTTCCTGATCCGGTTTTTCTTTCATCTGCAAATTATAATAAATTATCATACTTCGAACAAATGTGGCTATCCATATAACCTAATTGCAGAAATACTAGAATGAATTTTTACCAACTTAACCGCCAATCGTGCATAGCCTCTTCGACTTATCGTGTGTGGTTGTGTATGATGTTTCCTTACTTCCTTCATCAGGACGCTTTTAGTCTATGTCAAAGAGTAAATCAATAGCAGGTTGAAAAATAGGAACGAGAAGCATGAAATTAGTTGTATTATATTATTAATCATTAGACTTTTTAACCTACTTGAAATTTTAGAGAAGTTCTTTTTTTAATGAATTCGCTCCATTGGTGATCAGATAAGTTCATAGGCTTTAACCCAACAAGACTTGCCGCCTTTTCTTCATCTTCTAACGTAAGAGCTTCTATCACTCCATTGCCTACACGGGATCTATACTCTCTCAAGGAAGTTGCCATCTTTTGCAATACGTAATCCTTTTGTGTTTCATCCAAATTATATCTCAACTGTAATGCATATCATTTATAATATATTTAGATATAAAAATGCATTGACAACTAGTATTTGAATCAGTTATATTTAATGGGTAACTTACCAGCACAAGTGTCCAGAGGTTGTCTTTATGATCCGTCGAAACTTTTCTCCAATCGTCAAAGAGTATCGAAACCTTATCACGGACTAAGGCACCTATGAAAGAGGATAAGGTAACATAATTGTCACAGATAGGTTGTCCCTTTTCATTGAATTCCACTGCTACAGCTGCACGATGAGTATCTTGAACCCCAAGACCTTTCAGTTGTGTTTTGCCGCGTTTAATCCTTTTAGGTTTAGGATTTTTGCCATTATTTTGAGTAGAATTTCCTTCAGGTTCATCATTGTTTTGAGTTGAATTTTCTTCATATTCGTGATTGTTCTGAGAACCATTTACTAAAGGGTCTGCATCAGGCAAAGTTGGATCATCTAAACCTACGTCTTGGATATTATCATCATCGTGTTGAGGATCTGCAATAGAAGGCATAAGCGATGGTGGTGATTGTCTTGTCTGTATTTCCGTCCTTTTATCCTTCTGAAATATAATTTAAGTTGAAAATCAGTATACAAAGTAAAAAAAAAATTAACTAAATTCTACATTCTTGATTTTGTGTCCAAATAATGCAATGAAGAAAGACCCATACAATCAGATTATCACACACATTGGCTCCAGTATTCACAGATTGCAATCTTTTTGAGGATCGCTTCGGCAACCTATTTGAATTCTGAAAATATAATACATTTTTGTACAAATCTTTAGACAAAGTAAAATATAAACAAAGTAATTTTATGACAATGGAAATTGTAACTTTTATTACCTTTATTTGGCGTTGGCACTCCTAAATTTCAGTTACCGATTGTTCCAATTTCTGAAAGTGACAAAAAGGAACTAACATATACAATTTGATTCAATAAATATGAAATTAAATTAATATCCATAGTCGATTCATAGTCTGACATATAACAAGAATTAAAATACAAATAGAGAGATCAACTAAAACAACCAAAGGTCATACATCCAGAACAACTAAAACAACCAACGCGAAAAGAATTCCAAAGCAAACATAAGTAATCACTACTATAGTAAAATGCCTTCACAATCCCTTCTTTCAAAGCTATCATCTTCATCGTCCATATCTTCATTGAGCTTCGATACATCCAACGGTTGAGAGCTTATTTCAGTATTCTCGTCAAATAATTCTAATTCATGGAAACCTCTAGGTGGTGCTTTCAACACAACATACCAATTAGATGAATCAGACTCTTTTGAGTAGAAAACTTGCTTAGCTTGAGAAGCTAGAATAAAAGGATCACTTTGAAATTGATTTTGATATTGGTGGAGATTAACTAATATAAAACCATCTTCAACCTTTACGCCACGATCAATACTAGCCCAATCACATTTAAACATCGAAATTTGGAGAATATTGTAGTCCAACACAATAATTTCACTTAGCACACCATAGTAAGCCTTAGAAGCTTGTATCCTATTACTGGAATCGTTCACACTGTTTGCTTCAATCGAAACACCACTATTTTGTGTTGCCATTTGGACATCTTTGGTATGAAACCGACGCCCATTGATAACATATCCAGTATAAGTAACTGCTTGCTTTACAGGCCCATATGATAACCACTTTATCGTATCAGATATAAGCTTTCCTGTGCTAATTTCCCCTTGAACCTGTAAATTTGTTTGACATTAGTTATAATAATCAGTAAATGTAAGTGAGTGTTTATTCCAAAGCTTAAATTTTGTATGTGTTGCAATTTTATATTGGACTAATAAAAAAATCATATAATCATTACCTTTTCTTGGAACCAATCAGTAAATGTAATCGAGTGTTTATTCCAAAGCTGGAGTTCATTTGTGACGAGGTGACTATCTAAATGCTTCAGCTCATCCATATGCATTCTAGTAGAAAACAATATGGTAAAAAAATGTAAGTGTTACCCTAACTAATCTTATAATGTAGATTCTTTTCTTATTGAGTATGTAAATACTTACTTTTTATAAGGCTCCACTTCTGCAGTATTAAATAGCACATAGCGGTGTGCAACTTTTAACATTTCATCAGATAACATTACATGCTTTCCTTTACTAATTGGACGACTTACACTCTGAAATCCTTCATTTTGACTATGTTGCTCACCTATTTCAGCAGCTTCTTTCATGTAACCACTACAATATCTCAAACACTCCTCCGTAAGATAACTCTCTGCTATGCACCCTTCAGGACATGCGGGGTTTTTAACATACCTCTTTAGTGTTTTCATATATCTACAAAAAAAATATTTCCAAATATATATAAATAAATATCATTTTTATATGAATTCTACAAAGTAACTTTTGAGGAGTAAGAGGATATAGTGTTGCACCTTTCAAATGGATACATCCAACGATAATGTACAGGGCCACACAAACGCACTTCTCGCACTAAGTGGATGGTCAAGTGTATCACAATATTAAAAAATGATGGAGGAAAAAACCTTTCCAACATGCACAATGTCTCGACAACTTGATTCTCAAGATTTTCCAGCCTCCTTCGATCTATTACCCTTTGGCATAGTTCGTTGAAAAATGAAGATAACCGAAATATCACATTCCTTGGACCCTTTGGTAAGAGTCCTCTCAAAGCTACGGATAAAAGTTGTTGCACCAGAACATGGCAGTCATGGGACTTGAGACCTATGACGTTGTTATCCTTTGAGAAACATCTCCGAATATTAGAACTATATCCATCGGGTACCTTCAATTTCCTTAAACGATTATAAAAAATCTGTTTTTCTTGTTTCGATAATGTGTGTTGTGCTGCTGGAAGGTATGTCTTTCCATCCCTTTCTTGAGGATGCAACTCATTCCTAATTTTCATATGTTGCATATCTTTTCGAGAATTAAGATTGTCTTTAGATTTTCCTTTTATATCCAAAATAGTGCCAATTATACTCTCGCAGACATTTTTTCAGTATGCATTACATCCAAGTTGTGACGTAACAACAACTCCTGAAAAGAAAAAACACAAAAAAAATTATTTTTCAGAATCCGTATTAAATCTAAATTAAGAAAAACATAATAGTACTAGATTAATTTAGGTAACTTACCTTCCAATAAGGCAACTCGAAGAATATCGATTTCTTCTTCCATATCTGAATATTAGCATCATCCGTATCTTTTACCTTTTGTGATTTTTTCCTTTTCTCTTCTTTGATTTTTTCTCCTTTCTCCAATCATTTTCAATATTACTTGTAGCTTTAAACACGTCCATACTGCTCATTACAACTGGCTTACCCCTCTCTTCATTTTTACCATTAAACCAACTCTTTTTTTTACAAAAATGGTGGTTTGGAGGAAGGAATCTCCTATGATGCATGTATACGCATTTACTACTAAATTGTAACCATTCATATAATGTATTAACACCACAAATAGGACAAGCTGCCCTTCCTTTTGTGGTACAACCAGCCAGATTACCGTAAGCAGGAAAATCGTTAATAGTCCACATCAAGATAGCATTAAGCTTGAACATGGACTTACTGAATGCATCATATACCTCCACTCTATTATTCCATAGCTCTTTTAAATTATCTACAAGTGGTTCCAAGTATACATCAATGTCATTACCTGGTTGCTTTGGACCTGGAACTAATAAAGATAACATTAGGTGCTCTTTTTTCATGCATAACCATGGAGGAAGGTTGTATGTAACAAGCATGACCGGCCAACAACTATACGTGGAGCTAAGATCAGAAAAAGGATTAAATCCATCGGCTGCAAGTCCAAATCTCAAATTTCTAGAATCGAAAGCAAAATTAGGCCACTTTCTGTCAATTGTCTTCCAAGCTAAAGAATCAACTGGGTGCCTTAGTTTGCCGTCTGTGCTTTTATTCGTGTCATGCCATCTCAGTTGTCCTGCTATATCTTGAGATCTAAAATCCTTTTAAGCCTAGGTATTATTGGAAAATATCTAAGCACCTTCAGTGGCACCCTTTTCCTATTCTCATTGTCATCTTTTTTATACCTTGAAGAGCCACATTTTGGACAAGCATCCAGATCGAAAAATTCTTTTCTAAACTGACAACAATCATTCTCACAAGCATGTATTTTTTCGTAATTGAGATCAAAAGACTTCAACAACTTTTTTGTTTCATAGTTGCTTTTTGGAAGCACATTCGCATCTGGAAGCATACCACTAATTGTGGTTAGAAGTTCGTTAAAACTACTAGTTGATAATCCATTCATAGTTTTGATCTTGTATAAAGCTATTGTAGCAGAAATCTTTGTAGACTTAGTGCAACCTGGATATAAAGGAGTTTCAGCATCTTCTGGAACATTGACCTTTTGTGTTTCATTTCTATCATCTAGAATAATTTCATCATGTGCGTCTAGAAACATCCTATATGTATCAGAAAATAATTCTTCATCTCCATGAACAGTAGAACGTTCACCATGCAAAACCCGAGTAGTGTAAGTAGGATCCATGCTGTTACACACTAAGTGCTCAAACACAATATGACCAGGTAGGTTAGCATATGTGTTTCGACACTTTGTACATGGACAACTAATATTCTCAAGTTGTTCCTTATTTCTGAGATTATCTTTTGCAAGATTTGACTTTCTAAGAACTTCATTATATTTCATAGCATTTTTAACAAAATTTGATGCTCCTTCTTTGTACTCGTTAGTGACTCTGCATAAAGAAATATATTTTAAAAAAAGGATAGCATAATATTGAAAAATTAGACAATAATATAATATAAAAATTATGATGTTAATGTCAAATTTAACCTTGGCAGATGAACCCAAGCCTTATCCATCACAAGAATGAAGCATTTTTTTCCTATCAGTCTATTACTTCTGTAAAGGAAAAGAAAAAAAAACAAAATTGTGAATTATGTTGCATTTTGAGTTAAAATCCATTCAACAGTAGGTGGATCAAAACTACCGGAAAGAAGTATGCAAGTGTGACAATTGTATAAATATAAATACATAAAATGAAGTCCCAAATCTACAACATCCTGTAAATGAAAAAAAATCTAACTGGCAATATTTCTATGTTACAATGAGCATCATCAACTTTCAAGTATAACAAAGTTCAACACATACCTTAACCAAAGCAGGAAATGAGGTAAACATTAGATAACCACTCACACATACAATGAAAATAAAAACTTATTACAGATACAGCTTCTCTACTTCACGTCTTCGGATACCAAGAGTATAACAAGAGAATAAATATAAGGCAGCAGTTTTCGCAGAAGCAGCTTGTGTGTTTAGCTCTCTCCCAACTATCCAACACCAAGGATATCGCATGAAATTATACAATTGGAAATTTTTACCAAGTTTCATGCTTAAAGATTCACTGCTCAATATTAGGCAGGAAAAAGCATTGGAGGTAAATATCTATGATAAACCTGTCAAAGACTAATGTGCATAACCAACATCTACTAGGCTATTTCAATAAATAATTCAATATAACTAGTATCTCACAAATCCTGAAAATTGTTGTCATGCACGTGTTCCATGGCTTAAGAAAAGGTTAGGTAGGGAAAGTTTCAAAGGATCTAGTATGGACAACTAAGCTCTAGTGTAACATTATAAATGGCAAGCCACAGTACTGCAATACCTGAAGTTGTACAAAAAGCAATTCAGTTGGAATATCATGCTGAATTAGAAATGATTTGTGATAAAGGAAAGAAAATTCTTGAATATGCAGCTGAGTTAGGAATTGAAATACATGTGGTTCGTATTACGTATTTCTGGAATACGTGTACGTATTTATTCTTGTATTGCATGATTTCCTTGCGTAATTTCCTCCCTGGGCTTGGTTTATTCTTGGTTTGGGTTGGCTTGGTTCGGTTTGGGATTGCTCTTGGTTTACCATGAACCAAGGGGTGAACCCCCTACCTACCACCACCACTCATATTTATTACCTATTCTTCTTCTCTTTCTTCATTAATCTCTTCTTCCTTCTCCATTAAACCCACCACCAACCAAGAACACCCCTTAGGCAAGTGCAACTTGCTTCCACAAGAGAGCCCATTTTTATTGTTCCATTAGCTTCTCCTCATGTTTCTAAGACACATTAGAACTTATCATTTTCTATTTTGAGGCTTTAATTTTTATAGATCTAGAAATTAGTTATTTTTGATTTTGGTGGTTTTGATCTATCAAACTTCTTTATTTTCAAGTTTTGATGGTTCCATGTTGTAGAGAATTTTATTCTACCCAATTTTGACCTTTGAAAAGTTGGATTTGGGCTTATTTTGACCAAGTTATGGACTTTTGAAGCTTCGGGTTCAAACTATGGAGTTCTTGCTGATTTGGAGAAGACAGTAAGCAGTGCGCAAGCTTTTTAGCTTGTGCCACTGAGTTGCATGCGCTCTTTAGCACAGCGCAGTCCGACTCATATGCTGCCTTGACAAAGGAGTCGTATGGACCTCATACGCTGCCTTGATGAGGAGTCGTATGTCTTGCATACGTTGCCTTGACAAAGGAGTCGTATGGACCTCATACGCTGCCTTGATGAGGAGTCGTATGTCTTGCATACGCTGCCTTGACAAAGGAGTCGTATGGACCTCATACGCTGCCTTGATGAGGAGTCGTATGTCTTGCATACGCTGCCTTGACAAAGGAGTCGTATGTCTTGCATACGCTGCCTTGATGAGGAGTCGTATGGAGTACATACGCTGCCTTTTAGAAGCGTGTCTTGCATACGCTGGCCTGAGCGTAGCCTGACTTGAGCGTAGCCTGACCTGAGCGTAGCCTGATTACCCTGGATCTTCTTGCATCATGTCTAGGAGAGGGACTCCTGAGTACCACGGTCAAGAGTACCTACTAAAATGGACTAAGGCTAATAACTAGATTAATACGTTAGTCATGACGAGATTTCCCAGCTACAGGCAATCCTGTTACCTGGGCACACCTTGGGATCTGTAGCCTGCCGTCGAGTAGGGCACATTTCCAGCACACTGTCATGTGTTGCACCCTTCAAGCTACCTAAGGGTACATTCGTTTCCTGGATGATGTATCCACCTGAATTCAACTCTAATCTTTTAACCCGGGTAACCTGGATGGTCTGCAGGGCTTGTGGCTGTGGAATAATCTTACTGCATCTTGTTAGTAATTAGGTTTGTGACAACCCTAGTTAGTTAAAGTATTAAGCCGTAATTCTTGCTTGGCCGTGAAGTGATTGGATGGAGTCTAACCAGTCTAGTCTTGCCCTGATCCTGTTCCAGATTATTGAATGACCAGAATGCTTGTATTTATTTTACTGATAAATGGTGAGAATTCCAAGTTCTGTTCAGACGAAGGGTTACAACCCCGGTCCTTGTTTGGTTTACGGGTTGTAACCTGGTCATCTGAATAGTTCCTTGGTTATCTCATCGTATATCATCCTGGTGTATTTTCTTTATTTCCAGCTTTTACTTTTATTTATATCTTGTGCTGATTGCTGGTTTTGGTTCTTAAGTGAAGCCTCCTTTGTGGCACTTGCTCTTTCTGGGGTCTGACCCAGCTGGTTTTGTGTGGCCAGATTTCGGAGCAGCTCCAGAGGATCTACCGACCTTCCAGCCAGATGGTGGCCACTAGACGGAACCCTGGCAACGAGTAGGTTATTTTTGGCTCTCCACTCTATTGTAAAAATGTTCTTTTGAGCCGTTTAGCCGACGAGCACCTGTTTAGCTCGATTGCACTTACTTACTGTCTGCCTACGGGCTGTAACATGATCAACAGATCCTAGGGTTGCTCATGTATGACTAAACTCTTGCTAGTCCTGACGACTAGCTTCATGATCAACTGAATATGTAATGTTTGGGACGCCTTACTATTGTATATTTGATGATCATATATCTTGTGACTTTTACTTACTTGCTTGTGATTGAGACACTAGGCTTGTTCATGACCTTAAGAGACCGTTGGCTTGTAGGTAAACCCTCACGTATCTAGACAGCCGTGACCGTATAGCGAGATGGATTCCATTTCATATACGTAGCTGGCTATGTCTGCCCCCGCTCTCCAGTATTCTGGTTCTGAGGCGTGACAGGAATCATTTCTGACGAGGGAAGAAAATGTCTATCCAGAAATTGCGCGAGTACCCGGAAGAAACAAATGAGTGAAAACAGTAATAAAGATGTAGAAGACGTTAGAATTGTCAAAAATTTAACTATGACATTAAAAAAACTAAAAGATTAGCATTTTGATAGCATTAAAAAATATTTGAGTATGGCATTAAACAAAAACTAACAAGATTAAATATATTAGCTACTTAATCCAATTTATTATATCAAAGTAATCAATATAGTGAGATCTGTCCTGAATATTTTCCTCATCTTTGATAAGGACTTCTAAACTTTGTTGATAAAAATCAGCCACAAATTTTAAACTCTCGTTATAAAAAAACCCAAACAATATGGTGTATGGAAACTAATAAAATTTTGCAATGGCCTTCATTTTATTTTCTTGTTGCCAATTCGAAAGTTTATTCTTGCTTTATAAAAACCAAACAAGACCTTAACTTCCATGGAAGATAATTAAGAATCTCCAACTGTTATCACACATCCTAAACGACTCGACCATACCAACTAAAAGAAACATAAGAACTTGTAATGTAGCATATAACTCTGAATATTTCAACAACAGAAACATATCACCTATTATAGCATATCACCATAAAAGAGAACACAAACGTAAAAGAGAACACAAACGTATTATCACCTCTAATCCGGTTGGCCCACCTTGAGAAACTTTCGACTTCGCTGGGGAAGATTGCTACAACCACAGGAACTTTCGACTTCGTTGGGGAAGATTGCTGCAATCAAAGGATATAGGTTGAGAATAGAAGAGTTTCAGAGTTCAACGCGATAGAAAAAAAGTATAGAAGTAGTGAGGGAGAACCTATACCACTTCTTTCAATTGATTTTTTGGGGGGGGGAGGAGAGCTTCTGCGGGTTTACGATGTTAAAAAGAGAGGGAAGATAGATGATCTGCTATTTTTACCATGGGAAAAGGAGGGAATTTTTGGTGATTAGGTTTTCGTGGAAAAAACGGAGGGAAAATTTGGTGGTCGTGGTTCCTTTGTCTGTGTGGGAAAGATGAGGCGAGGAGAAACTATATATGCAAATCCCAATTTCATATATAAAAATATGCAAATCCTAATCGGGTTAGGGGTCGGTGACTTAAATTTTTGGTAATATGCAAATACTAATCTGGTTAGGGTTAGGTGAGATGTATTTTTGGTCATACTCAAATATGGTTAGGATTTCAATATTGATATGAAAAGAATACTCAAATCCGATTATCTCTATGGCCTCCGTGAATCTTTTGTATACTCAATAATTTAAATAAATATTAAAATTTTCATCTGTCAAATCCAGTCTAGAATTATCCTTGTCAAATTTTTTGGGTATACTCAATAATACTACTTAGAAACGACTAAAAAATAAGCCGTAATATATTATCAATTAGTAATATATATACAAATTAACAAATTTAATTGTCGTATACATATACTATATTATAATATGACTTATAAACGACTCAAAAATAAGCTGTAATATATATATATATATATATATATATATATATATATATATATATTTAATATATATATATATATATATATATATATATTAATATATATATATATAAATATTAATTTATATATATATATATATATATATATATATATATATATATATTTAATATATATATATATATATATATATATATATATTAATATATATATATATAAATATTAATTTATATATATATATATATATATATATATATATATATAAATTAAAAAAATTAATTACTGTATATGTCATCTTCTCGCTTAGCTGATGAAAAAATTAAAAATTAACTTGAACATATAACAAATTCTAAAAAAATGTACGACTTATAAACGACTCAAAAATAAGTTGTATTATAGAATTAATATATATAAATTCAAATTTTTAATTACTGTATATGTTATCTTCTCGCTTAGTTGATGAAAAAAATAAAAAATAACTTGAACGTATAACAAATCTTAAAAATATATTCAATTTTAAGTTATATTTAAGCTAACTCTATGATAGTAGGGCGATGATGAGCCTAGCCTGCACGGTGGGAGGCACCAGCAACGTCTGAGTACTCATGACAAATGGCCGTGATCTGAACTTGTGTGGGCCACGAATGGGAAGTCCGTTCATGATAACTCAACTAATAGGGTGTCATGCAGGCTATCGGAAACCGACACCATTCTACCACAGGTATAAACGACGGCCGACCACGCGGTCCGTTGTGCGGTGTCGTAAGGGCGTCGAGAAGACGTCGTGCGCATAGAACGGTTGGCTGGACAGCATCGGCTGTCGTAGGCGTCTGAAGATGTCGGAGGGCGCCTTCGGCGAGGCGTTGAGTTGCGGGCGTCGAAAGACGTTATGGCCGTCTCGTTGAGCTCTAGAGCGCACGGAGTGCATGAGGTGTGTGTTCGGGGCTATGATCGATACCGATATATTTTGTTTTTTCCTAATTTGATATCATCGCTACTGATACTAAATGATACCGATGTTTGGATTCTCTTTCCAGTCAAGTCATAAAAGATAATTGAACAAAAAAAGGGGCCATTCATCAAGGGAGTAAAAGCATATAAATGAAGGAAACTTATTTATCTCAATGATTAAGTTTTAGAAATTCGGATAGTTTGCTAGATATTTTTAATAGTTCATTAATTGAATATATGACATAATCTAAGCTAAAAAACACTTCAAAGAGTAAAATAGAGGTTTAGGAGTCATGACTTTTACACGAATGAAGATAGAATGAGCAAGAAGATATTACGTTAGGCTTGTCTTTCGAAGCTGTGGAGGGGATGGGTTTCAACACATGACAAATCCATTTAATCACGAGATGCTACCAAGTGAGACATCGACCTAATAAGACCAAAATTTCAAATAAAATCATCCTATAAATTTTTTATATCAATTTACAATATTGTCTAAACATTGTGAAATACACATCATTTAGAATATTTTAAAAAGTTTGTTCAATATAACCATTTTATAATGTTTCTTAAACATTGTCATGATATGACATACACAACGTTTTTATATAGTGGTAAAATAAAATTAATTTTATAACATCAAACAATTATTATAAAATATAAAAAATTGTAACATTTTATAAACATTGTTGAACATGACATTTTTACAATATTTTAATACGTTGTCAAAATAAACAACTTTGACAACTTTAAATAAATGTTATCGAAATTAATAAATATTACAATGTTAATAAAATGTTGTTGAAGAAAGTAATATACAACCTTTTTGAATGACCAACATATTCCTTTAATAAATCGGAGTTTGCTTTTCCAACTTTACAATTTTATATTATGCAAAAAGTTGACATTTATATATTTAGTAAATCGAGAACAAAAAGTTATAAGGAACGGAGGGTTCACAATGAGTATTGCTCTTTTGTATTCCAATTCTCAATGTCCTCTTATATATATTATTTATTTTAGGAGGGCCCTACCATAAATTATTATCAATTATTATATTTTTCTCATATTTAGTGTTTGTATGCTCCCTAGTGTGCAACTGTTTGGTCGGTGCCACACAATATGTACATGTTGTTGCTAGCAACAAAGTGACTTTACTTTGGTCCATTACAATTCTTTATCAACTCAAGCTAATTTAAAGAATATAATGACACCATATAAAATAATAACTAATTTAAAGAATAGAAGAATACTTCTTTTTGGGAGGAATAAAAAATTTGGGAAGAAATTCAACACCACACTGACACATGTAAGAAACGTGTAACTTATGATGGACGAGGTGTGTCTCTTTTTTGGCCAAACACATTGATATACAATTTAAAATATTTAAAAGATAGATACATTAACAACATTTATTTATAGTGGCAAAATATAGATAAATTTATAACACTGTATAAACATTGTAAAATACACACCTTTTATAACATTTAATAAACGTTGGTGAATATAATCCTTTTACAATGTTTCTTAAACAGTGTAAAATAACAATACATACACAATGTTTATATAAAGTTGTATAATAAAATTACTTTTACAACATCGTACAAATATTGTGAAAGATAGAAAACTTACTACATTTGATGAACGTTGTTGAACATGATATTTTTACAATATTTTAAAAACATTGTCAAAATTAATAACTTTGACAACATTAAATAAACGTTGTCAAAATTAATAAATTTTACATTATTAATAAAATGTTGTTGAAGATAGTAATACACAACTTTTGTGAATGACTATTGTAGAAGCATTAACGTTTGAATATTAAACGTTGTTTGTACTGGTATTTTACAACGTTTTTTAATAAAGGTTGTAGAAGACCCCCTATTTTTACAATGTTTTCAGGATGTGTTGTAGATGAAACATTATAAAAAGGGTTTTTTCTTGTAGTGGTATGTGGGAAGGATAATTTAAACATTCATAAAAGTTGGAGAGCATAAGAAGAATAGCTCCCAATATTTCATATAAGCATGCATACGTATGTGTTATGTTTCTATATGGGTTACTAAATGCAAAAATAGTATCTACTGAAAAAACAGGTGGTAGAAAGGAATATAGCCCTGTCACTACCACATTTCCAAATAGGAATAATTTTATCATTTGATATTTATATTATATTGTGAATATTTAGGTATTAATATTGTGTTAGTTATTATGGTTAGTGGTTAGCCTATTTGTTAGACTTGTGTAAGTGAACCAATTAGACTAGACACTACATTAGATACCAATAATTAGCATGACATGATTTATGGACCAACTTGTTGGACTAGGCCCAATTAGACCCATTAGTCATGACCATTTAATTAAAATATGGATTAGACTATTTACCGAAATAGGTTTAGACACTTCCATGCATTTAATTAGATCACACGACAAGTTTTAGAGGGCATCCTGGACATTATAGATTATCCATACCCTATCTATATGGTCGGCCACTCCATGGAGAGAGAGTCATGCTTTTATTTCATTTTATTGTTCCCATTCTTCTCATTTTGGTTTTTTTTTCCAAATTGAGCCATTCCTCCACCAATTCCTCTCAAATTTCACTCAATCTATCATCCATTACTCTCATTCTCTTCACTAAAGGAGCCTAGGAGGTTGGAGACTAGGAGCACAAGAAGAAGAGTCCATTTGCTAGGAGCTACGTGTCTGGATCGTGTCCATTTGACTTTTCATTAGAAATCCATCTTCCAATAGGTATATATCTCGTTTTCCTCTCTAGTTATACTCTATTTGTGTTATTGGACCCTTAGAAATTTATCCATGGACTAGGACTACCTATAGGAGGAAGTTTGAGACTCTATTGACTCTCTATAAGAAATTTATATTGGGTTTTATACCATTTTGGGAGAATTTTAAGAATGGTGTACCAAGTGTTTGTCATTTGGTTTAGTAGACCTATTAGATTAGATTTGGTTTTGTGTGTCTAGATTCGTGTCCATAATTGGATACGTGTATGTCGTAGCATGATACGGTAGGACACAAGGGCATTTGGGGGTTTTTTTTTTCTCGGACACTTGTGGCACACATGTAAAATTGCACATGACACTTGAAACTATCTTTAATTTGCACTAATTATGTTTATATATATAGTTTAGACTTGTTCATGCGTTTTGGTCGGATTCAGACAAGTTTTCAGACAGGTATCTTGGGTGTATCACAACTATATCATAGATAAGTACGATACGGAGGTGGTGCACATCAAGTGTTTGTGTTTTGGCCTATGTGTGTGTGGCTTGTGGATGCACATGTGTTGGTGCACACATAAACATATGAGTATATATGTGTTAGGGGGAATGCCATAGTGTGTTTAGAAGGAAATGGTGATAGGGAGTGTATGAATGTTGGAGAGCTTGAATGTGTGCGTGAGTTCAGTGTAGGACTGCATATGCAGCAGCATACTGCACTGGGGTGCTTTAAATAGGCAGTAGGGAAAATATGGGACAGTTAGCCACAACACAATATGTGCACCTGTGTACCAGTGCACCCAAGTGCATTGGACAAGCTGTAGGTTGATGTGCAGGGAGTGAAGGCTTGTAACAACAGCTAGTAGGGCATTAGGTGCAGGACCTAAAGCAACAAGTGAGAAGTATGGGAAGAGTTTTCCTGCTTGTGCACTAGGCAGTGCTGTTTGCAAAAACAAAAGTTTTTTTATTTCACAAACTTTGTAAGAAGATTACAATTGAATTCTGGGAAAGTACAACTATAGGAATCCGATCTGAAGACGATCGCTTTATCCCTTGGACGATGTGAACATTAAAGACGATAGCCTCTGAAGAATGCAATAGCACTTGGACAAGAACTCATGATCTCTGATGATAATAATGATCTGATCTCCTTAACGAAGGACTTGAAACTCTATTTATAGAGTTCTAGAAATAACTAATTTGTAGTTATTCTGAATTGCGCAGGCTGGATTGCGCAGGCATTGGACTGCGCAGACTACCAGTTGCGCTATCTTTTGGTGGTTACTCAATCATGGGCTAAATGTATTTAGACGCGTGGCATTGTCTGATCGAAATGCGCTTGGTCGTGTACAGGAAGCTGCCACGTGTTGAGCAATTGATGGCATGTAAGCCACGTATAAAACGTCAGTTATCTTGATGGATTGCGCTACTTGAACAGCGCTAGCTTCAGACTGCGCTGGGATCGAACTGCGCTGAAGAGGATCTGGCAGACTGCGCTTCGGTTGGGCTGGCAGATTGTGTTGGGAGTTGACAGCTGGACCGCGCTAGGATTTGGACAGCTGTCCTAGAATACGGCATGGCTCGAGAAATGAACAGACTCCTCGCTTTTCGGGCTGTCAGTTGTCAGAAGATCTGATTTTGTGTCAGGTAATGATGACGTTGCCACCTCACCATAGCGCGCTTGGATATTGGCACAGTTCAACCTCGCGCAGTTGATTTGTTGCACAGTCTGTTTCCTGCACAGTTCATTGAAAGGTGCACAATTTGGTTTTTATTGCTTTTTTGATGGGTGCAACTTAATTTTTAGGACCTACAAGACCCCCTTCAAAGTTTTCGAAATTTGAAAATATTCAAAGTTTCAAAATACTTTGAATTTCGAATTAAAAATGAAGTTGCGCAAGTTGCGCTTTGATTGCGCGTTTGGAGGAATCAGCTCCGACTTTCTCGGCGCAATCGGGGGTGACTGTTACACTTCTGGAAAACTATAAATAGTTTCATTCTTTCATTCTTTCATCCTTTACTTGTTTTCGATTTTCTCAAGAGACAAAAGTTTATCTCCTTCTCCGACTACTTCTTCTTCTTTCCGTCGACGACAGCGATGGCTCCCAAGCGTACAGCCATTGAGAAGGGCAAGGCCCCCGCCGAGTCTTTAACTCGTGTTGCGCCACGAATATCTCGTCATGAGATAGGTCACCCAGCGCTGCAAGGTAGATGTCGAACCATGATCGAAACCCTTTTTAGGGTTCTTGATATTTTCAGACCTTCATACCTCTCTCTTTTTAGAGATTGATGGTATTCGCGCCACCCAGTTTAGGGTTTCGGTTGCATTCACAATAGTTTTCATTTTTATGAAAACTATACTCTTGCACAATCGGATGGAAAGTGCTGACAAAATGTTCGACACAATCTATCGTTTTGAGCAAGTCAGTTGACCCAGTACAAACTGATGTCTTGCGCAAGTATGTTAGCGCAACCTGACGTCTTGCGCACGTTGGCTGTGCTGGCGCAATCTGATCACTTGCACATATTGATTATGCTGGCGCAATTTGATAACTTGTGCATGTTGACTATTGCTGGCACAATTTGATAACTTGCGCAACGCTGACTGTGCTGGCGCAATCTGATAACTTGCGCAAATTGATGATCTTTTGTAGAGACTTTTTGATTTTGCATGTATTGATCCTTGTTTCTTTATTTGATGCAGTTAACCTCAGGGAAGACCCTAACTATGAGGTCTTTGCAGGATCCTTGGCTGAACCTGAATACAAGGAAGATCTATCTCATGTGACATTTCCTCAGTACGCCTTACCGTCATCTCGGCAAGCCGTCTTGACTGCACAGGACAATGAGACTTTGCTGTGTCTGATGAATGGGCAGCCTCTTTATACTGCTGACATAGTTACTCATAAGAAGCCATTGTTCTTGTTTGGTGAAGCCTTTGACAAGAATTCTCAACCAAGACCTCGCATGGAACAGAGAATTTTCCAGAGGGGCGAGAAGACAATCCTTCTGCCGGATATCTCTAGATGCCTTCCTTTGTCTCGATATGCTTTTGCAAGCTATCCCAAAAGAATGGAATGGGATATAACTCCGCTTTAGCAAGCCCGAACAGGAAATATCTGTGTCAAGAAGGGGTCTGGCAACAAAGACATATTCTACAGTTCCTCTGAGCACCATAGCTCCTTATTTAGAGGACTAAAGCCCGGCTGTATCCCGCCAGAAGATTCTTCCCTGCTACTACCGGTGAGAACTCCGATATTCGCAAATGAGTTTACGAAGGTAGAAGGAAGGTATCCAGACCAAGAGTTGCGGCTGACAGGTCTCGTGAACCCAGATAATAAGAGATGGATCTGTATAGCCAATTGGATATTGGTCCAATTCGAAGTGCGGCTCAAGGAAGTTGATCTGTATCAAGCAGTGTACTCTACTGTTTACGGCTTTCCCCCCAATCCTCATCTATTCCTCGTGTTGGCAGAGAGATACAACTATAGAACTGAGACTTTCATGACGTCCCGCGGAGAGATTGGGTTAGCTTTGCACGAGATGAAGTACATCTCCAACCTGGCAATGGGGGATATCCCCTACGAAGAGTTTGTCTCGACAAATGATGAATTGGATAGACTCCGCCAATAGAACGCTGACATGGTTGCTGTGTTTGAAGAGCTACTATGTCACTACAAGATCTGTTCTCTCTACTACAAGAGTGGCACGTCCGGCACCTGATATTCTACAAAATAGTTGCCGTACCTTTTCCTCAACCATATCATTGAGAAGAAGACCAAGGAGCACGAGAACTGCCATCCCGACTACTTCCGACCACTTAGCAATAGCGAAGTGATAGTGCTGATGGAGACACATGATGATATGGATATCAAGATCAAGGATGATCTCTAATGTCCTCCTTTCAAGGAAGAAGACATTATTAAGAGTTACATGAGGATGGGCTATAGGCCCATGTCGAAGGAGGCCCAACTGGCAGGTTTTCTCACTTACTGGCTCCGACGATATGTCATTCCTGGGGCCAGTGCAGTCGATCGCTTCCATCGCGGTGTGCTTTTTGCTGCTGTCCGTCTGGTTTTCGGCTACCGGTTGGATTTGCTGTCAACAATGACATGCAGGGTGAATACCGGCCTTCGCCTCTACGTCGATTCAATGATTAAAGGGAAAGGAAAGAATGGAAGTTTTCTTCGGGTAGAGCTACCGTACACTTATCTGTTTGGATGGCTGCTTTTACACTATCCTTCACTAATGAACCCCGACATGGGGGCAGTGGGCGGCAGCTTTCTAAGAAGATTTTCTGGATGTAAGTGGATTTATACCACTTTGAGAGATTGCCGACGCGCTCTGAACCTTGGTAGAGGATGGAGCTTCTACTGCGTTACCCCTCCAGTCGGTTATGAACATATGTTTACAAACCTTGTGGACTCCGGAAGGATACAACCTTTGGGCCACACGGCATTCGATTGGCTGAGGACAATCCGGCCGTCACACCTGGTATACCGGTTCGAGGATGAATGCTATCTCGAGCCCTATCTCCCCAGCCGTTTTGCATACCAATTCGGTTATGACCAGTTTCATGTAGGTAATGCTATCTCATGCCTATAAGAAAAAGGGTTTTTAAATAATGGAGCCCAGGCTTGGGCATATTACAATGACCGAGACACAAGGACGACGTTCTCGATGCCGTCCAGAAATGATCGAGGTCCTCGTATGCTGTATACGTACTCGATCTTCTATACATCAGCAAACACTTTTGCTAAAAACTTCAATCTGGCAGACAGCTTCGCGACTGCGAATCGGTTTAAGAAAGGAGCACCTGTTCTAGTGCTTCCTAGAAATGATGAAGAGCATGAGCCAGCCGATGCACCATTAGAAGCTTCGAGGGAGCTAACTTCCCTGAAGAAGTCTATGAGCCGCTGCGCGTCTCTCTAAAAGTTGTAAGATCTCCGGCCAAGGGGAAGAAGAGGAGGGCAGAAGAACCTTCTTCTCTAGTCTCTAAGAAGAAGATTGTTTTAGAATCATCGGAAAGGGTCACTACCCGGTCGCAATCTCGGCAACAGGCTGAGTCAATTCAGAGAAAAGAGGCGACGACCCCGACCTCCATTCAAAAACAAGAACATGCTATAGACGTAGAGAGCCCAGAGAGACCTCTACACAGAAAGAAAATAGCCTTCAAAAAGAAAGTAGTCACTCCTCCAAGACCTATCCTGGCATCGGTCCTGACAAGTGCGATCGCCAGAGTTACGATGCCGTCTCCTACACCTGCCCCTGAGCCTAGACAGAAAACTTCCAGTACAGAGAAGAGGGACGAGGTTGTAGAGACAAGAGAGGAGATCACGGAGACTGAGGATGAAGCTGCAAAACAAGAGAGGCGACTGCAACTCTGATTCTAATCAACGAGTCAGAAATGTCTCTCGATGTATTGCGATCTTCTACACTTGTACCGAAAACTGCCCATCTTCCAGCTTCTCTAAGTTCACTTCATGCTGAAGAAGACAAATTAATGATTGAGGCTCTAGAAGATTGTGACTTCGACTTCCATGATGATGTAGATCCAGTCGCCGCAAGTGATAGCGAGGAAGCCTGAGAAGAAGGTACAGATGATGAAGAGACATCAGCAGAGACTATTAACTTCAGTTCATGTTCAAGAAGGCGAACGTCCGCCTTTACAGGCATTTGCTGCTTCAACTTCCACAGGAGTAGTTGCTACACCTGGCACAACGGCTACTAACAGATTTATAATTGGTTCCTTCACCAACCTCTTCTTCACTTCATTAGGACCCTTAGTAGAAAGGGTAATGGAGAGAGAGAATGTTGGTTTCATCACCGTTAGAACTCCAACTACTTATCTGATCGGTGCTATCCGAAGTCAGGGTCATGAAGCTCAAGCAGCCTATCTTGAACACATACTAGATGAGCTGGAGGCATAAATTAAGACTTACAAAGATCTTAATCGGGGGGAGGTAGAACCCCTAGTGAATGCTGAGTTTGAAAGGATGACTCGCGAAGCTAAAGTCACAAAAGCTGCTTTCCAAACTTTTTTGGACACTTATGCCATAAAGGCTTCAGAGTATGATTCTCGGATGGAGATATTAGCGTCTGCTGCTGGGGAGAAGGAAAAGAAGGTTGCTGAACTGAAGGCGGAGTTTGCTCGACTTCAAGAAGAGTTAAGAATCGTTCAGCTTGCTCTTGAAGAAGAGACTACACAGCATGAAGCTGCCGTTCAGCAACTAGACATTTTAACCCACGAGAAAAATGAGTTTGTCACTTTCCATCAAGATAAAATCGCTTGCCGCCTAGTGACCTTGCCATCCTTTAACGATGAATCTGGAATGGCGGAAGCTAGAAGGCGGGTGTTGGATTCACGTGAGGAACGACTTCAAGCATTGAAGCAGCAGATAGCTAGTTTGATGACCCCACCCATTGAGTGAAGGAAGATCTTTTGTACTTTTTCCTTCTTTATGATATTTTTTGTAATGCCTTTTATTTTGATCAATAAAAAGACATTATTTTTGTGGCTCTATTATTTTTTGCATATCCCATTAAGGATATAAATAATAGTGATGGAAAATATATTCAGAGGTTCAAGACATGATATATTTCTTGATTTTAGAAAATAATTATATTCATTATATCCGCTCAGAGGTAATGTGGACATGGCAGAATATAATTTATTGAATATCATTATTTTGGTAGACAACTTAATCAGTGATAAATACGTGACAAGTTGCTGATATGGATGAACGGATGAATAGTCAAAATGAATGGAATGAACGGGTGAACCGTCAGATGAATGGAATGAACGGGTGAACCGTCAGATGTATGGAATGAATGGGTGAACCGTCGAATGGATGGAATGAACGGGTGAACCGTCGAATGGTTAGAATAAACGTTGCGAAGAACGCGTCGCTTCGATGTTTTAAGAATTTCTGCCTATAAATAGAACAGAAATTGAAATGGAATGATCACTTTCACTCTTCAACATAAAAATGTCGTCTGAAGATGCATCCAATAAGGCTGAGATCGCCCCGAATGTTGAAGCGGTTACTGTAGAACGTCCAGTCGAGATGACCCAGCCAAAGCAGACAGAGGCGGGCGAAAGTTAGTCTGCACCCAAGCCATCGCGTGATATCTTGGACTTCCTACTTGAACCAGGGACGACGGACGAGGAGGAAGCCATGAGGATGGCCGCTTGCATATTCCTGGTGGGTTCGAGCAAGGATGTTCTTGGCTCTTTTGCCGATTACATTTTTGAAAAGGACGACAGTGGTCCTCGTCCTGTCTATAAGAAGGACGATAGCGATCCTCGTCCATGATATCTTGTAACATCATTTATGATGAAATAAAATAAAATAAAATTTTATTTATGAACTGTTTTGTCGTATTAACATGAAATTCTTTTTACATTCATACATAGTACTTTTTAAGGAATTTGCTATTGATAGGCATCATTGTAACTCGACCGTCCAGCTCTGTGAGTTGATAGGCTCCATTTGAGAAAACTTTGCTCACGATATATGGACCTTCCCACTTTGCGTCAAATTTGCCCTTGCTCCTATGAGTCATACATGGGACGTCTGACGGTTAGAACCAGTTTTCCTTTCTGAAAAGCCCTGACCTTAACTTTGCGATTGAACGCTTTTGAGATTCGGGCTTAATATAACTCAATATGCTGTTGAGCCAATAACCTTTTCTCGTCGAGCGCTTCTAATTCTTGAAGTCGAAGGAGATCGTTGTTCTCTGTAGTGAGCTCGTTGGCAATAGCAATCCGTAGGGATGGGATCTGAAGTTCCAAAGGTAGAACTGCTTCACAACCATACACAAGAGAAAAAGGTGTACAGCCTGTAGGGTTACAGACAGTAGTGCGATAGGCCTATAGATATTCTCCAAGCTTTTCACTCCAGTTCCATTTGTTAGTAGACACAAACTTCTTAAGGAGTTTGATAATAGTCTTGTTAAATGCTTCAGCAAAACCATTAGCAGCAGGATTGTAAGCCGTGTTTGCCATTAAAATTGTTTGATTGAAAACTTTAACACAAACAGAACAGTGTTACAATATAGGACTTAGATGTAGTCCTAGGAGTACACTTTTGTTTAATCTGGGTCCTTAGTGCCAATAGAGCGAGTGGTAATGCGTTGACTCTGTTGACGGGCTGACGACGGTTATCGGTTCTCTGAAGGTGTAGATTGCTCTGGGTGCTGGAGCTTGCCGAGAGGAGGAAGACGTTGAGTGTATGTCTCTGTCTCTCTGGTGATTCTCTGTAGATTCTGTGCGTTGTCCTTGTGTATGTCTCGGTAAGAAGGAAATGATCCCTCTATTTATAGCTGGGCAGGTTGGCTGCTCATACGCGCATATGTTGGATGCGTCGGTACGTGGGGATGCCATATGGAGATTGCTGATGGAGGCACATGGATGATGCACCCTACTCGAGGGGTTGAATTCTTCATACTGCTGTTGTAAGCCGGCACGTAACAAAGGAGAAGATCTTTCTGTTGCTGAAATCTTGGATAATTTGAGTCAAAGGACACGTGTCATCGACTTATGGCTCGGAGATCTTGGATCTGATGGGGGGATGATTTGGTGGGATGCGCCTTGGATTGGGCGCATGATGAGATTTTGGCTCATGACCTTTAGGAGTCACAAACCGTTCTGGGCGCATGGCTTTTGAGCCGCATGCGAGCGACTTTCCTTCTGTCTTTCGGGATCAGAGATCAGTCTGGGGCGTATGGCTTTTGAGGCGCATGCAAAGCTTCAACTGGAGACTCTTCTTCTGTCTTTAGGGATCAGTGAAGGGTCTGAGGTGCATGGCTTTTGAGGCGCATACGGATGGTTGGGTGGCCACGTGGCAGTAGCCGTCGGGGTAAAGTCATGATGATGCTGACGTTGTGGACGCTTCATTTTCTGTAAAAGCTGTCAACCGTTTAGGATTGGGAAGGCGTACTGCCAACTCTGTCAATTCAGCATTTAATGTTGGTAACATTTGATGGACAGCTGAGTGGGTGCATTGGTTGACGTTCCACTAGGCGTATGGCGACGCATGGGGGCGCATCCACTGTGATACGCTTGGTACAGGGTACATCTGTGGGAGGCGCTTGGTGTTTGAAGGGGTATGATGCGCTGTCCAGCCGGCGCATCCGACACGTCTTTAATGATGCGGCTGTTTCGCTTCTCGAGTGCTTTTAAATAGCCATTTGGTTGAAGTTGAGGCGTCCGGTTCATCCATTTAATGTGAGTTCATTGCACGGAATTTGGAGGGCCATCCACTTGGCGTGTGGGTTTGATCTGCCCGACCTATAAATAGTGGCATGGAGAGAAGGTTGGCCTCTCACTCTCTCACGTGCTTCCAATCATGATCTTGGGTTCTCGGGTGCATTCTGTTGACGAAGTGTTCCCGAGGGTGAAGATGAGACGCCATGTCGTCGTTGATGCACTTGAAGGTGACTGTTACATCCAAAAGACGGAGTCGAGGGCTTTTGAGGCAGGCGAAAGGTGCCTGTTGCATCCAAAGATAGGGATGCTCGGGCCTCGTCTCCGTTGTTCTAGAAGGGCCGTAGATCGGAATGGCGGTGCTAGGCTCTTTCTTCCTTCAAAGTGGGTGTCGCCCACTCTGGTTGTGTTGAAAGATGCTCCTTTAGCCGTATTTCGATTACGGTCTTCCTTGGTCTTTGGAGGCTCTTTCGAAGCCTCCCCTGGCCACAGACTTGCGGTGCTCTTCTCTTCCTTGGTTCCAGCCAGAGGGTTAAATACTTTGTTTAATCGAAGCACTTATCAGGTGAGCCTGGCTGGAAGAGCGTCACATAACTGGGCTGCTGAAGGGATGCACATAACTGAGCTGGATGCACATAACTGAGCTGCTGAAGAGATGGTGGGATGTGCCTGGTTGGAGGCGCATGGTATCTTCTGTGCCTAACTGGCGGCGCATGGTGACTGCTGCGCCTATCTGGAGGCGCATGGTGGCCGCTGGCTGTAGACTTAGGATCTTTCCTTTGTAGAAATTCTCCTTTGTACAACCTTTTCTAGACATGTAATAGACTTTTGTATATAAATAAAAAGTCCTTCTTCAAATGTCTATACTTATTGACTGTGCTGTGAAGTGTTCTGTCCGAGTTCTGGCGTATGTAGTATCTGGCGCATGGGCTTTCTGGTTGTGAAATTCCATGCTTCTACAAGACCCCCTTCAAAGTTTTCAAAACTTTTGAATAAGTTTTAGAATACTTTGAATAAGAAGCATGGCGATCAGGGCGCATGGTTGTTGGGCGCATGCCTGTTCGGGCGCATGCTCCTCTCAGTTAATGCATATGATGATGTCTTGGTAACCGAAAAGATTAATGATGATCTTTTGGTTGTATTTGCTGTTATCTCTTCACAGAACCCGAGGCGACGGCTGAGATCACTCGTCATTGGTTCACGCGTGCGACCACGGCCTATAAATAGGTGAGAGATGGAGAGAGAGAGAGTTCTTCTGCTCTGTACCTTTGCCTCCTTTAGAGTTCTTCTTCAAAAACCTAACTTCTTCCTCTTTGAGAGAATGGCTCGCAAGACTCCTCGCGGCGGTACTGGCAAGGGAAAGGAGAAAGCGAAGGAGTTCGTAGAGGCTGTCGTGAGTGACATTCCTCGCCCGCCTGTCGAAGTTCGGCCGGCGGTAGTCGGTGAGCTTTATTGTCTTCTATCGTTCTGTGTTGAGATCTTTCCCGCCGACGTGCATAGGCTTAGGCCTTTATCATGCACCGTAGTTTTAGTTGCTGACGCGTATGGGTTTTGTACCCTGATGATGCGCCGAGGCTCTACCGCTGACGCGCATGGGTTTAGACCCTGATGATGCGCCGAGGCTTCTTTTTCAGATGCGCTTGATACGCGCTTTTGACGAGAATGAAGCTCTGATCTTTGTGTCGTCTCTAATATCTTTGCATTTTTGTCAGTGTCGATGACTATCCCACTCTTGAACGAAGTGCTCCTGGATGCCGCGCTCTGCCAGATGGGAGTAGATTATGATGAAGAGGTGATAAACCCTGCTCAAGCGGCAATTATGCTGGATTAGCATCCCGAAAGAATGGTTCAAATTTGGGAACAACATCACGGGTTCCTCAAACGAATGATGGAACGTGGTGTTCTGAAATCTGCCACTTCCGATAAAGTGACCTTCTTAAAGCCTGAATTCCTGTTCGGAGACCGCCTTTCTTCTATTGAAGCCAAGGTGCTGAAGGTCAAAGAAGACTGGTTCTTTACAGCCAGGGGTGTGCATATGACCGCCAGGCAGCTCGAACGTCAGTGGCCTTTGTTAGCTTTCTGTCGTCTTGCTTCCAAGAGGAGAATGTCCTGGGATATTACTTCATCTCAGGGGGGAGCGGTCGCAGGCATCATCAGAATTGATTCTTCTTCTGATCAGAAGGATACTCTGGCCGCCTCGCGAGCTGGTACCTCTTTTACCTGGCGGACTCTTCGTCCTAGGAGTATTTATAGTGATGTTCCCGTCAATACTTTTGCCTTGGGTGCCTCGACTTTTGCTCGTCGCATGTTGTTGATGGAACAATCATACCCCAAGGGAGACTTTCGGGTAGAGGGTTGGTGTCATTATGTTTCAAAATGGGACAAACTGACACACTGGATCCTGTCGCGGTTTCAGACTGAGCTCCAAGTGATTGGGCTGACCGCCGCGATCCGTGCCATAACCAAGAGATGGCGGGCTTCTCCCTTTTTTGTAGTAATCAATGCTTCTCTCTTTTTTGTAGGAGCCGCTGAAAAGGAAGCCCCGCACTCCAAAATCTGGTGGGAGCAGGCCAAAGGAGATGGCGGGCTTGTCTGAAGTGCGTATTCCGCCAACGATGATGTCTCCCATGGAGGAGAATCCCGAGGATGTTGTTGCGGAGGTTTTAGTATCTCCTGTCTTTGAGGTTACAACAAATTCTGGGAAGGTACAGTCTGCCATGGAGGCCTTGGACGTTGAGGGTCCTACGGACTCGAGGCATCCTGATAATGAGGTGGATTGGAGTTCGTCGCCTTCGGATGACGTTGCTCCAGAGCTGCAAGAGTCTGTTGCGGGAGCAACAGATATGGTTGGGACAGAGGAGAGGGTTGATTTCCTTCCTTGTCATGATGAGGGGAGGTCGGCTATATCATTGCCGAGTCCTACCCCAGCTTCAACCGTAGAAGTTGAGGTGGCTACCGATCAAGAGGTAGCGACAGATTCTGTCCCTGTCGAGGGACTTGAGAAGGATGACACCCTTCTGCCGGTCCTGTCTCCCGGGGCGGGCCAGGAGATGAGTGTTGATCTCCCCGTTCTGCCGGGGGAGGTACTGGTTGCTGATAGGACGTTGGGGGTAGAAGAGGTGGCTGTTGACGTCAGTGGTTCCTCCGAGCTTGAGAAGGGTAAGGGTGCGGAACCCTCTGTTACTCCTTCTACTTGGAGAACTATCTCGACGCCTGTGCCGGCTTCCTCTGTTGCTTCGGCTCCTCGGGCTAGCAGTCCAGCCCCTGTTGATGAAGAGCCTATTGATGCCGAGGTTCAAGCCTCGCAGGTTGAGGTTGGCGGATCTTCTTCCGGTCTGCTAACTGTAGTAGCTCCTCCAACTCCTGCTATGACGTCGCATATACTGGCGGACGCAGACGAATATGTGAAATTCTTCGTCGAGGGGGTGTATAAAATGCTGCAGAGGGGTGTATCTGCGGTGATGGATGCCAACGGGAGCTTTACGACGACAAGAAATCTGGCAATGCCTTGTATCGAGCTGATCCGCGTTCACCAAGGCCACGACCATATGGCCGAAATTCTGGAGGCTTCGGTGATCGAATCTTCCTACCAGGCCACTGTGGGCATTTGGGAGCACGAGGTGGCTGAGACTGAGGCTGCGGTAGAGCAGTTGTCTCAGTCCATGAAGAAGACGATGAAAACGCGAGCTGCGTTGGATGCTAACATCGCAGAGATCAACACCCAGATGCGCCGCCTTGAGGACCAACGGGCCCGACTCCAGTTAGATGCCGAACGTGTCCGGGCTGAACATGCAGCATTCAAGAAGGAGGAAGCGACTTTTACTCAGCAGACTCTTGCCTTGGCTCAGCAGTGACAACAGCTTGATGAGAAGCATGAGAGCGAAACTTCCGCTGAGGCTGTTGAATTGATGCGTCAAGAAGCTGAGCGTCGAGTCCTGGCGACTGTGGAGACCCATATAGCCGACTTAAGACGTCGAGTCAGAGAGCTCTCAGCCCACCCTGGAGAGGTTCATGGACTGTAGCTTCTTCCTTTTTTAAGTTCTTTTGCAACCCTTGCTGGGGGATAGTGTAGTTCTGTACTCTTTTTTTTAGAAAATAAAGAAGTACACAAACTTTTTTTGTGATGTGTTCATTTTTGTTATTATAAACTTGATGATTTGTGTGGACCTATTATCTTTTGCGTACCTTGGTTTTTAGGTACAGATAATAAGTTTGAAGGAACCAACATGTTTGCTCAGAGGTGATGTGGACATGGCAATCATTAGGTTCAAAGTGATAGAATCTTCCTACTCAGAGGTATTATGGACGTGGTAGGAATGATCCTGGGGATACGCTGAACAACTCAGAGGTGATGTGGACGTAGAAGTTCTGCGATCAATGTACGACAATGCAGGGATTGTTTGTACGAGATATTTACTCAGAGGTAATGTGGACGTGGTAAACATGAAGGGTAGCGTCGGCTTACGTAGCGTAAGATTCCGCTTTGTAGGGTGTAGAGGAACAACTCAGAGGTGATGTGGACGTGGTTGTCTTTCTACTGAAGGATGCCACGGAACATCTGGGTTCCAGAAGCGTATGAGTTTGTGGAAGGAGATTGTGTGTGAGCCCCGATGATTGGGCCCACAGATCCCCTTTGGGGAAGTACATGTCTGAAGGATGTCAAGAATAGTACTTCTTTAGGAACTTGTCGTTGATGGGCATCATGAACAAGTCCCCATTGGGTTTGGCGAGGCGGTAAGCACCGTTTGAGTATACCGTCTCTATGATGAAAGGTCCTTCCCACTTGGGCTCGAACTTTCCTGGTGTCTTGTGAGTTAACACCATCGACCTCCTGACAGCCAGAACCAGGTCGCCAACTTGAAAAGTTCTCTGTTTGACCTTCTTGTTGAAAGCCTGTGATATACGGGCTTGGTAGAGTTCGATGCGTTGTTGAGCCAGGAGACGCTTCTCATCGAGTGCCTCCAGTTCCCGCAGACGACGACGTTGATTGTCTTCTTCTGTGAGTTTGTTTGTTATTGCTACGCGGAGTGAGGGTATCTGGATCTCGAGAGGCAGTGCCGCTTCGCTCCCGTAAACCAGGGAGAATAGTGTGTTGCCTGTTGGGGTCCGTACCATTGTGCGGTAGGCCCAAAGGCATTCGCCAAGCTTTTCGTCCCAGTCGCGTTTGTTAGATGCCACGACCTTTTTGAGCAGCCTAACGATAGTTTTGTTGAATGCTTCTGCTAACCCGTTTGCAGCCGGATTGTAGGCGGTAGATGCCACATTTTGAATACGATTCTTGTCACAGAACCTGCTAAAAATATGGCTGATAAACTGAGGACCATTGTCATGAATGATCCGTCGGGGTACTCCGAAATGGTAAATGACATGGTGTTTGATAAAGCTGACCACCCTGGAGCTCTTTACTTCCGCCAGTGGGACTGCTTCTGCCCATTTGGAGAAGTAATCGGTGATGGCCAGGATAAAGCGGTGTCCTCTTGATGAAGGAGGGGTGATTGGTCCCACAATGTCCATGCCCCAGGCTTCAAAGGGCCAGAGGCGACTGTAGGATGTAGTGGTTCAGACGGTGTATGTATAAAGTCTGCATGAAGTTGGCATGCATGACACTTCTTAGCATATTCAACAGCATCGGCGGCCATGGTTGGCCAGTAGTAGCCCATACGTCGCAGTCGATCCTGCAACTTAGGACCGGGTTGATGAGCTCCGCAAGTTCCGTCATGAGCTTCTTGAAGAGCTTCGGCTGCTTCTTCGTTGGACAAGCATCTAAGGAGGAGCCCATCGAAGGAGCGTCGGTACAGCGTTTTGGTAGCTGTATCGTAGTAGAATCGAAGAGAGCGTCTCCTGACTGAGACGGCTTCCTTCGGGTCCTCTGGAAGGATTCCGTAGACAGCGAAGTCGATGAACGGGAACCTCCAGTCTCGGACATTAACACCAGTGTTCGTCGGCATGGCGTGAGCCACTCGCAAGCATAGGTTGTTTCTAGGACAAACCAAGTCTCGGCCAGTTACCGTGACATAGTGTTGAGTCCCAAAGGGCGCTGCCAATGAGGCTGCGTGGCCAGCCAGAGCGTCAGCCTCCAAGTTTTGTAGACGAGGTACGTGTTCGATGAAGAACCCGGTGAAGGTTGAAATGATGTTCAATGCAACTTCATGATAAGGGATCAGATCTTCATGGCGAACCTCGTACTACCCCGAATCTGGTTCACGACGAGTTTTGAGTCACCGTAGGCTTCCAGATGGTCCACCCCCAGCTGTTGTGCGAGCTGGAGTCCCATGATGAGTGCGTTGTACTCGGAAACATTGTTAGAGCATGGCTTCGAAAGGGAGTAAGCACGCTGGATGACCAACTGATCGAGGGAGACTAAGACTACCCCCACTCCTGCGATGATTTGGCCTTTGGGGCCTGTCCTTGAAGCGCCATCGAAAAACATCCGCCAAACGGAGCTTCCTTCGGTGACGTTGGATTCTTGGACCTCATCCGGGATGTCTTCATAGAGTTTTGAGGATTCTGGGATAGGGTGTGCAGCTAAGAAGTCAGCCAGAGCTTGACCTTTAACAGCTCTTTGCGGGATAAACACCATATTATACGGTGTTAGCAAGATCGCCCATGTGGCTAGCCGGGAGTTCAATAAACCTGGCTTCGTCATGAGGACTCTGAGCGGATTGACTCGGGAAATGACATGAATTATCTGGCCCGAGACATAATGACGAGTCTTCTGGATGGCCAACACCAAAGCCAAGCACTCCTTTTTAACGGGGTTGTACTGGTGTTCGGCCCCGATGAGCGTTCGACTGAGGTAGTAGATTGCTTGCTCATAGCCTGTATCGCTGTTTTGAGCCAGCAGAGCGCCAAGGGAATGATCCATGGCACGGACGTAGAGAAGAAATGGTTTGCCGGCGACAGGTGCCACCAGGACTGGTGGGCTTGTCAAGTAGGCTTTGATGTCGTCGAAAGCCTTTTGGCACTCCTCTGTCAAGACATAAGAGACTCCCTTCTTCATGAGCTGAGTAAAGGGTTGACATTTACCGGAGAGGTTTACTATGAACCTCCAGATGTATGCCAGACGTCCCTGTAAGCCCCGAAGTTCTCGAAGATTCTTCGGAGGGTCCATGTTGAGGATGGCTTTGGTCTTCTCGGGATCAACATGAATGCCTTTCGCCGTGATGACAAAGCCCAAGAATTTGCCGCTAGAAACCCCCATGAAGGATTTAGCGGGGTTCATTTTGAGTTGATGTGCCCGCATGAGATCGAAGACTGTCTTCAGATCCTGTAGGTGATCTCCTTTGAGGCGGCTCTTGACTGCGATGTCGTCAACATAGCATTCGACTGTCTTGCGAAGATATTGACGGAAGATGGTGCTCATAGCTCGTTGGTATGTTGTACCGGCGTTCTTCAAGCCGAAGGGCATCACTGTGTAACAGAAAATGCCCTTTGGAGTCCTGAATGACGTGTGTTTTGCATCATCGGGGAACATCTTGATTTGATTGTATCCTGAATACCCGTCCATAAAGGACATGCGTTCAAAGCCACATGTGTTGTCAATCATCACATCGGTGATTGGAAGCGGGAATTCGTCCTTCGGGCAAGCAGAGTTGAGGTCCCTGAAGTCGATACAGACTCGTATCTTTCCATTCTTCTTGGTGACAGGTACGACGTTGGCTACCCAATCTGGGTGCTGTTCCTCACGGATGAAGCCGCTGGTCAAGAGTTTGTCCACCTCTTGATCGAGGCATTCATGATGTCCGGACGGAAATGTTGCTGTTGTTGTTTGATTGGTTTGGCATCAGGTAAGATGTTCAACCTATGCATTACAATCTGTGGATCGAGTCCCGGTATATCTTCGTAGCTCCAGGCAAAGACGTCGATATACTCTTTAGCCAGCTGGATTAGAGACTCTCGGTCTTCTCCTTCTAGGCTTTTGCTGATGAAGATGGGTTTGGAAGAAGATCCGTCCCCAAGGTCGATCTGCTCGACTTCGTCTTCGGTGGGAGGTTCATGTAACTCAAAACGAGACTCTCATTGTTCTCCTAGGCGTTGAGCCCAGGGTTCTTCTTCGAAGGGTTCCGGCGCTTGGTCTTCACTTTACCTTTTTGAGGTTGTGCTGACGTCATGTTAGCTGACAGCACCTTCCTGAAGACTGATCCGATACTGGTATCGGAATCCCAAGTCGATGCTTCGGACGAGTGGGAATGTTCTACGTCTTCTGCGTCTGAACTCTCTGGAGTTGCTGGCGGCGTGACATAGCCTACCCCCGTCGAGTTTTGTTGTAGTAGTCCTACGGCTTTCCTTTGGGTGTTGGAAGCCGGAGAGGGAGACATCGACCCTTACCGTAGTTTAGGCCTTTGTTGCTTTTTAGGTCGTAGCCCATCTTTTGGATGATGTGCTTTGCCGTATCCGTGTGCCAATAGACTTGTACTCTGCCGGTATCAGGTTCTGGCTCGAGTGGCGGGAGGTCTTGATGACGCTCAACTTTGCCCAAAATGATGGATCCTTCGTCTCGGCTTCGTGGAGGGGCTATGAAGCAGACTCCTTGAGACGGAACTACTCGATTTATATGATGGATGGTCGTTATTTGTGTTTGCAACGACCGTAGAGCGTTATCTAATGTATACATGGCATTCCAGTGCGGAAGACAAGAATAATTAAAAGACACTCTATTATTGATAAAATACGAGATCTTATCCCGTGGGATTACATTGTCTAAGGAGGGTGCATCTACATCAGCAGAGATATATTTGCCAAGCTCCTCATCTGTAAGCACTGGGGTCGGATCAGTAGAATCCACCACAGCTTTGACTTTGGGGTCTGAGAGGGTTATGTGAGCCCTCTCTGGCGTCTTGGATGACTGCGGGGGCTTGCCCTTAAGACGCACCTTCAGAGGTGCCTCAACTGCGCCTCCTGTGAGTGGTGCTTTCTCCTGTAATTTTGCCACTAGGGGAGCCGATGTTTGAGGCGGCTTTCCCTTGAGGCGTATCTTCAGGGGAGCCTCAGGAGTCGGTGCTTTCTCTGATAGTTTGATGCTCATTGGAGGCACCTTCTGGGGTGGTTTGTCCTTCAGTCGGATCTTCAAAGGGGCATCTGGAGTCATCTCAGGCTCCGTGTCCGGCTCAGTTGCCGTCTCTGCCTCATCATCAGCATCGTTGGCTTCCTCCTCGTCAAGTGGCTTGTACAAGTCGGAATTGGTGAAGTAGGCTTCAATCCCTTTGAAAGGATCAATGTCTGCGAACTCCGTCCGGATGACGCCGTTGGTGGATACATATTTCATGCATTGGTGGAGCGTGGAAGGCACCACCATGTACTCATGTAGCCATGGTCGGCCGAGCAGGATGTTGTAGTTGACCTCAGCATCCACCACATAACAGGTCACCTCAGTTTTGAGGTTGCCGATGTGACACTTCAGTCGGATCTTGCCCAGTGGCTCGCTTTTGCTAGCGTTAAAGCCACTGATGGTTGTGTTGGAGGGCGCCAGCCGATGCATTAGGATCCCCAGTTTTGATAGCAGCGCCTTCGGGATGATGCTGAGGAAAGACCCCTGATCGATCTGAATCCGGCTCACCTTGACTGAACCGATGTACCCTGTGTAATACAGCGGTCGGTTATGTCGGTGGTGCTTGAGCAGCATGTCTTGTTGGGTGAAAGTTATGTTTGGGATAACTTCATCCGCACAATGACAGTGCACGCAAGTAGTTGGGAGGACTTCAGGCTGCTTGACCTGACTGAGAAAGAATTCAGCGTCCTTCAGAGCTTCGCAGAGAGCTTCTCGGGAGTCTTTGGAAAGACGCATGAGCTCAAACAAAGACAGGCGTGCAGGAGTACTGGCCAGTTGTGCCGGTATGTCAAAGTTGTGGGGCTTGGCTAGCCCCGAAGCATTCTTCTTCCGTAGAGGTCTGTCGAAACGAGCCTCCACCTGCTTCTGCTTATTGGCTGCTGAGGGTTTAGACGGGCCCTCCTCAGGGATGGTGCCAGGCGGTACCACCTCGGCGGTAGCTTCGCCGGGCTGGGCGTTCTGTTGTGTACGCGTCTGCACTGGAAGTGCCTCTTCTGTTGAAGAAAAGACCGCGCGGCAAGACTTGATCTTCCTGCCTTTTGATTTGGAGGTAGAGCGTACCTCTGGTTGAGTCACCTCGGAGACGAGGTCAGGGTGAACCCAGAGGACCTCTCCTCGAGATGTGGTGAGTGGGATGAGTCCACTCGCATTGTCACGGGTAGGTGGCAGGTTCACCACCTCCATTGTCGCCTTAGGGATGGGGACGACGCCATCTTGTGTGGTGGTCGGCGGCAAGGTGCCGAACTGAAGTGACACCACATTGGCTGACACCGTCTTCTCTTCATAGTCGACGGAGAATACATCGACATTGATCATGCGCTGGATGTAATTCTTGAGGACGTAGCAGTCGTTGGTCGGGTGCCCGACAAACCGATGGTAGTGACAGTACCTCGGGTTGTCCACTTTCCCGACTTCATCGGGCCGCTTTGGGTCCGGGAGCTTGATCTTGTCACCCTGCTTCAGTATTTCAAAGAGTTGCAGGGTGTCTTCGTCATTGAATGAATACACCTCCTTGGGTCTCGGTGCCAGTGGAGGCTTCTGAGTAGGCGCAGATGCGCCTTTCGAGGCATTAACCGTCAATGCTTGTTTCCCCTTTGCTTCTCGTCCGGAGTTGTTGGCTGTAGACCTTTTCCCCTTATCATCAAAGATGGGGAAGCTGACACACAGAAGACGTGCATTGGCCGCCTTCTTTTTTGCGGCTTCAACTTCGATGATCAGGGAGCTCCAGTCGGGAGGGGGAGTAGAGTTGAGCCAGAGCTTCACTGCAGGCAGCATGTTCATGCTGCAAGAGGAGAGGAGTGCATGTTCTGGCATGCTTGGAGGTAGCTTGAAGCAGGCCTGTCGGAAGCGTTCGATGAACACCCGAACCGTTTCTTTCTCCTTCTGGCGTATCTCTATGAGAGATGCCATCGTCATGTCCTTCCCGCCGTCGTAGAAGCGATCGAGGAAGAGGCACGTCAAGTCGTCGAAGGACGATATAGAATTGTCAGGGAGGCTGCAGTACCAGTCATATGCCACCCCTTTTAGAGCCCCAACAAAGATGCTGGTAAGGAGTGCGTCCTCCTTTGGAAGATGCCCCGTTTGTGACTGGAAATATGTCAGGTATCGACACGGAGAGTCCTTCCCGTCGTACGGCATGAGTGTTTGTGGTTTATATTTTGGAGGATAAACCACCTTGTTCCACTCGAGGGGATAAGGCTGGGGAATGCCCATCTTCTGGCGCTCCTCTTGCCTGTTTTTGGACTCGAAGCGCTCCCGCAAGTCCTTGATCATTTCGACCACATCCTCCGTGGAGCTAGGAGTCGGGGAAGGTAGTACTATCTGGAGTGGAGCGTTTGAGGGCTCCGACGTCCGGGGTGCTTCTGTGTCTGAGGGTGCCCGTTGAAGGGGTACACTCGACTCCCCATTGGCTCCTGGGTCGGGACCGGTTGAAGGTGTTCTGGTCAAGGCCGACCGTATATCAAACACTGCTTGAGTCAGTGCTTGCATAGAGACAGAGAGGGTTTTGAGTCCTCCCTCTAATGAGTCTATGCGCTTAACAATGTCCTGCGGCGGCGCATCAGACTCGGAATCACCCCCAGTCATGTATACTGTCCTGACACGGCCGGAAGTGGATGGATTGGTTGAGGCTTCGCTCTCGGCCTCACTTTCATGTGGGGGAGTTACCTCTCCTGGTGTTCCACCTTGGCTACCCCAGCCACATTCTGGAGGTCATTCTCGACGGGCGCATCTGCATGGGCCTGATTGCCCTCAGCTCCGTCTTGAAGGGCCTCTTCATCTCTACCCCCAGCCGTGTCCTGGGGGATATCCTCGTTTTGAGGGGCTTCTGGGAGGCTGACTTCGCCGTGAGGACGAAGATCCACCGCAGCTGTGCTTTGGACATCTTCGTCTTCGGAAGGAGGCTCAACAAGGGTCTGACTACCCCCAGCTTCCTCCAAAAACTTCTTCCTCGACCAAGTGCCTTCGAACACTCCAGAGGTCGAGACAGCTGCCTTGGTTTTCCTTGGCTGGCTTTTGGATGAAGACGAAGAATTGCCAGTCGTCTTCCGGACTGACGAGGAGTTGGAGGTCACGTTGCATGAAGCAACCCTTGGCTCCTCTTCTGTTGACACCTTCATCCCGAGGCGATGTCGGAGGGGTGTCGATGATTGCAGCCGCTGGAAGACTGACTGCCTTGGTGGTACTGCTGCCTTGCAACAGCAGTTGATGGTGACCACCGCACAAGTATGCCCCGTGAGAGGCGCATCGTGCCTGTTGGTCGACTCTCCTGACCGGCGCTTGTGAGTGATCACGTTACGTAGGTCGTTGGAGGAGAGTGCTACCTTCACACCCTCTTCAGGCGCATGGCAAGGCCAAACGCCAGGGTGGTCAGGTGAGTGCTGCGCCCCCTGATCTAATACCAAGCAGGCATCACGATCAGTAGTGGGGGAACCACAACATTTGAAGTGACTTGAACGGACCTCAAACGCACAACCAGAGGAGGCGTGGGAGTTCAAGACCACTGAATTTGCCTCACTCGACTTGGTTGTGCACGCAGTAGATGCGCCCAAGTGAGATGAGGACTTTGAAGGTCGACTTATTTTTGGTGCAGAGGTACCTGATTTGACCTTGTACAGCTTGCCATCGGCAGCGCGCGTGATTGTGAGCGCGTGCCTCTGGCCTGCTGCTGGCATAGCACGTTTGTGGCGCATGGCCCGTGCCGCCTTGGATTTCTTTGTACTAGTCCGCTGAGGCGCATTGTACTCAGCATCCAAATTCTCCTCGCCATTACAGCGAGTGAGTCTGTCAAAGACAGAGACTTTTTGTGGCGCATTAGAGGTGATGCACGGGGCATTGGCTGCGCCCCTGCTCCGTCGGCACATCTTCCTCGCCTGAGAGGGAGATGGCTGGGGAACGTGGTCAACTGCATGCTTCCCCGGGAGATACACTGCATCAGCGGGCGCACCTTGGTTGCTGAGAACGTCAGTAGGAAGGGAGGGCTGGATTGGCGCGTTCCCTTCAGTGGTGGTGCCCGAGGCGTCGACCTTGCGCACCCAGACACGGCGGGTCTTCTTCGGCTTCGACAGCCGCTTTGAAGGACTCACACTTCCTTCAGAAATGAACTCCTCGTACGCCTGTTGATTGAGGCGCACGACCAGCATCTTGTGGGAGGAGCCCACCTTCACGTCGTCGGCCTGTGACACGACTTTCTCGAAAGAGGAGAAAGAGGTCCCCAGTAGAGTCGCCAGCTTGTTTGCCATTAAAATTGTTTGATTGAAAACTTTAACACAAACAGAATAGTGTTACAACATAGGACTTAGATGTAGTCCTAGGAGTACACTTTTGTTTAATCTGGGTCCTTAGTTCCAATGGAGCGAGTGGTAATGCATTGACTCCGTTGACGGGCTGACGACGGTTATCGGTTCTCTGAAGGTGTAGATTGCTCTGCGTGCTGGAGCTTGCCGAGAGGAGGAAGATGTTGAGTGTCTGTCTATGTCTCTCTGGTGATTCTCTGTGGATTCTGTGCGTTGTCCCTGTGTATGTGTCGGTAAGAAGGAAATGATCCCTCTATTTATAGCTGGGCAGGTTGGCTGCTCATGCGCGCATATATAGGATGTGCCGGTACGTAGGGATGCCACGTGGAGATTGCTGATGGAGGCGCATAGATGATGCGCCCTACTCGAGGGGTTGAATTCTTCATACTGCTGTTGTGAGTCGGCACGTAGCAAAGGAGAAGATCTTTCTGTTGCTGAAATCTTGGATAAGTTGAGTCAAAGGACACGTGTCGTCGACTCATGGCTCGGAGATCTCGGATCTGATGGGGGGATGATTTGGTGGGATGCGCCTTGGATTGGACGCATGATGAGATTTTGGCTCGTGACCTTTAGGAGTCACGAAACGTTCTGGGCGCATGGCTTTTGATGCACATACGAGCGACTTTCCTTCTGTCTTTCGGGATCAGAGATCAGTCTGGGGCGCATGGCTTTTGAGGCGCATGTAAAGCTTCAACTGGAGGCTCTTCTTCTGTCTTTAGGGATCAGTGAAGGGTCTGAGGCGCATGGCTTTTGAGGCGCATACGGATGGTTGGGTGGCCACGTGGCAGTAGCCGTCGGGGTAAAGTCAAGATGATGCTGACGTTGTGGATGCTTCGTTTTCTGCAAAAGCTGTCAACCGTTCAGGATTGGGGAGGCATGCTGCCAACTATGTCAATTCAGCATTTAATATTAGTGACATTCGATGGACAGCTGAGTGGGCGCGTTGGTTGACATTCCACTAGGCGTATGGGGACGCATGGGGGCGCATCCCCTGTGATGCGCTTGGTACAGGGTGCATCTGTGGGAGGCGCTTGGTGTTTGAAGGGGTGTGATGCGCTGTCCAGCCGGCACATCCGACACGTCTTTAATGATGCGGCTGTTTCGCTTCTCGAGTGCTTTTAAATAGCCATTTGGCTGAAGTCGAGGCGTTCGGTTCATCCATTTAATGTGAGTTTATTGCACGGAATTCGGAGGGTCATCCACTTGGCGCGTGGGTTTGATCTGCCCGGCCTATAAATAGTGGCATGGAGGGAAGGTTGGCCTCTCACTCTCTCACATACTTCCAATTATGATCTTGGGTTCTCGGGTGCATTATGTTGACGAAGTGTTCCCGAGGGTGAAGATGAGACGCCATGTCGTCGTTGATGCACTTGAAGGTGACTGTTACATCCAAAAGACGGAGTCAAGGGCTTCTGAGGCAGGCGGAAGGTGCCTGTTGCATCCAAAGATAGGGATGCTCGGGCCTCGTCTCCGTTGTTCTGGAAGGGCCGTAGATCGAAATGGCGGTGCTAGGCTCTTTCTTCCTTCAAAGTGGGTGTCGCCTACTCTGGTTGTGTTGAAAGCTGCTCCTTTAGCCGTATTTCAATTACGGTCTTCCTTAGTCTTTGGAGGCTCTTTCGAAGCCTCCCCTGGCCACAGACTTGCGGTGCTCTTCTCTTCCTTGGTTCCAGCCAGAGGATTAAATGCTTTGTTTAATTGAAGCACTTATCAGGTGAGCCTGGCTGGAAGAGCGGCACATAACTGGGCTGCTGAAGGGATGCACATAACTGAGCTGGATGCACATAACTGAGCTGCTGAAGAGATGGTAGGATGCGCCTGGTTGGAGGCGCATGGTATCTGCTGCGCCTAACTGGCGGCACATGGTGACTGCTGCGCCTATCTGGAGGCGCATGGTGGCCGCTGGCTGTAGACTTAGGATCTTTCCTTTGTAGAAATTCTCCTTTGTACAACCTTTTCTAGACATGTAATAGACTTTTGTATATAAATAAAAAGTCCTTCTTCAAATGTCTATACTTATTGACTGTGCTGTGAAGTGTTCTGTCCGAGTTCTGGCGCATGTAGTGTCTGGCGCATGGGCTTTCTGGTTGTGAAATTCCATGCTTCTACAAGCCGTAGAGGCGATATTGTCAATCCGATGATCATAACAAAATCTGGTAAACTTTTGACGGATGAACTGAGGTCCATTGTCGTGAATGATCCGTCGAGGTACAGCAAACCTATAGATAACATGGTGTTTGACAAAGTTGATGACGCTACTGGTCTTAACTTCAGCCAGAGGTATAGTTTCAGCCCATTTGGAGAAGTAGTCGGTTATTGCTAGTATGAACCGATATCCTTTAGAAGAAGGAAGATTGATAGGACCTATAATATCCATGCCCTAAGCTTCGAAAGGCCAGGAAGCGGCAGTTGGATGCAAAAATTCTGACGGTTGGTGAATGAAATCTGCGTGGATTTGACAAGCTCAACATTTCCTTGCATATTCGATGGCATCTGATACCATAGAGGGCTAGTAGTAACCCATGCGTCGGATACGATCCTGTAGTTTAGGACCTGGTTGATGCGCTCCGCAAACACCATCGTGAGCTTCACATAATACTTGCTTTGCTTCATCACTAGCAAGACAGCATAAAAGAAGACCGTTATAAGTCCGTCGATAAAGAGTCTTAGTGGTCTGGTTATAGTAGAATCGCAGAGACCGCCGACGAATACTCGTAGCCTCCTTGGGATCTTCAAGAAGTATATCATGGACTACGAAATCGATGAAGGGAGCTCTCCAATCTTTACTGATAACATTGGCTTCAGTAAGATTACTGAACTCAATATTACGATTGTTTTCGATGCAAAACAATTCCCGATTAGAGACAACCACCACCTGCTGTCTTTTGATAGGGATGGCTAAGACTGCTGCAAGATTGGCCAAAGCGTTTGCTTCAGTATTACAAGTTCGGCGGACATATTCGATGAAGAAGGCTTTGAATGATGTAGCCATATTGATTGCCGTTTCATGATAAGGCACTAGATCGTGATGACGAACTTAATAGGTTCCTCTAACCTGGTTAACAACCAGCTTGGAGTCGCCATAGACTTCAAGATATTCGACGTCTAGTTGTTTAGCTAACTGAAGGCCAATGAGTAGAGCATTGTAATCTGCTACGTTGTTGGAGCAAGGTTCATCCAGGGAGTAGGTTCTTTGGATAGTTGACCCGTCTGGAGAAACAAGAACAACCCCAACTCCTGCGACAATGGTACCATTTGGTCCGATCCTGGATGCACCATCAAAGAATAGACGCCAAGTAGGAAATTCTTCGGAGATCGTATTTGATTCCAATGTCTCGTCTGGAATTTCATCATAAAGCTTAGATGTCTCCGGAACAGGATGAGCTGCTAAAAAGTCAGCCAGCGCTTGACCTTTGACAGACTTTTGTGGAACATAAACCATGTCATATTGGGTTAGCAGAATGGCCCATGTAGCTAATCGAGAATTGAGTGTGCTGGGTTTCTTCATTAATACCCGAAGAGGATTAACTCTGGATATGACATGAATAGTTTGTCCAATGATATAATGCCGAGTCTTTTGAACAGCGAACATAAGAGCTAGGCATTCTTTTTCGACTGGACTATAACGGTGTTCAGCACCAATCATAGTACAACTAAGATAATAGATGGCTTGTTCATGACCTTCTTTGTTCTTTTGGGCAAGTAAAGCACCCAATGAATGGTCCATAGCACGAACATATATTAAGAATGGTATGCCTGAGATTGGTGGCACCAAGACTGGTGGGTTCATGAGATATTGTTTTATATCATCAAATGCTCGTTGACATTCTTTAGTCCAAACGAAAGATACACCCTTCTTCATTAATTGAGTAAACGGTCTGCAACGTCCAGACAGATTTGAAATGAACCTCCTGATGTACGCAAGTCGACCGTGGAATCCTCGTAGCTCTTTTAAGTTGCGTGGAGGATGCATCTCTTGAATGGCTTTGATCTTCTCGGGATCCACGTGTATACCTTTAGAGGTAATGACAAAGCCGAGAAATTTACCACTAGAGACACCCAAGAATGACTTGGTAGGATTCATTTTCAACTGATGTTGGTGCATCAGATTGAAGATTGTTCTTAGATCTTGGATGTGATCTTCCTTTAGACGGCTCTTGACAGCAATATCGTCGACATAGCATTTCGACAGTCTTACGAAGATGATCTCGAAAGATGGTACTCATAGCTCGTTGGTAAGTTGCACCCGTATTCTTGAGACCAAATGGCATCACAGTGTAGCAGTAGTCTCCGCGAGGAGTACAGAAAGAAGTATATTTTTTATCTTCAGGATTCATCCGAATCTGATTGTATCCGGAGAATCCATCCATGAAGGATATCCTTTCGAACCCACAAGTGTTGTCGATCATGACGTCTGTAATAGGGAGAGGAAACTCATCTTTTGGACAAGCTTCATTAAGATCCCGAAAGTTAATACAAACTCAAACTTTGCCAATTTTCTTCAAGACTGGGACAACATTGGCTACCCAATCTGGATGTTGTTCTTCTCGAATAAAGCCACAAGCTATGAGCTTATTGACTTCATCATCAATTACGTCCATCATTTCTGGCTTGATTTACCTTTGATGTTGTTTGACTGGCTTTGCATTAGGCAAAATATTTAGTTTATGAGTAGCAACTTTGGCATCTAGACCTGGCATGTCTTCATAACTCCAAGCAAAGACATCAATATATTCTCGAATAAGAAGAATTAATTCTTGCTTATCTGCCTCTGGAAGGTTCTTGCTGATGAATATTGGACGAGGCGACCCACTTTCTCCTACGTCAATTTGAACTAATTGATCTTCGGTAGGAGGTTCTCTTTGTTCGAATCAGAGTTCCCATTGGGTATCCATTCTTAAGCCCAAGGATCTGTTTTGGGATTTTCTTCTATATCTTCATCATAACATTCCGGGAGTTTAGCGGAGACCATGTTAGAAGATACGATCAATCGATGAACTTGACCAATACTGGTGTCAGAATCCCATAATCTGGAATCAGAAGAATTAGAGCGTTCCTCACTATCGGATTCGGAGGCTTCCGGAGATAAGACCGGAGGTAAAGCATATCCGAGACCTCTTTTTGTCCTGTTGTAGTACATCTCTGATTTTCCTTTCGGAACAACCGTACGGATTGGAGTTCGTCTACCCTTACCGTAATTAAGGCCATTCTTGAAATCATAACCCATCTTTCGGATGATGTCTTTTGATTGTTGACTATAACGACGAAGTTGGAGACGTCCCATATCGTTATTTTTGCTATCATCTGTATAGCTAAATTTTTATTCTGGCCCTTTACTAAAAGTATTGGACTCTCGCCTCTCTTTCGAGAAGGGACAACAAAGTATGAATCATCTGGATGTTCGAATAAGACCTCTGTTTGAAGAGATTATACAACTCCCATTGTAAATGACTGAAATCTATCTAACATATCCAAATAGCACTTAGCATGATAAATGACATCAGTATACTGGAAAGGAGATGCTTTTTCATTGATTTGTACATCTGTATTTACAACAGGACCTTTAGCCTTAGCAGGCTTGGTCAGATTGATTACAAGAGGGGAAGAAGAAGAACGTGGAGGATTGGACTTGTTACGATGGAGGTCGATAACAAGCAGCTCAGAAGAGGTGAGCTCCCTTTGATCTTTGTTACGACGGAGGTCGACAACGAGCGACTCAGAAGAGGTGAGCTCCCTTTGATCTTTGTTATGACGCAGGTCGATAACAAGTGGCTCAGAAGAGGTGAGCTCCCTTTGATCTTTATCACCATCGGTTGGTTGCTTCTGGACTGGTAAGTGAATAGCCAATGGTTTAGAGGACTGAGGATGAGAAACACGCCCTTTGACAGCCATGATGAGAGTGTCATTGGGTCGTGCCTCTTGTTCTTCTTCAGTGTCCAGAGCTAGTACTACCTTCATGAACTCATCTTTATACATGCGAGCATCGTTACAATATGCTTCGACACCTTTGAAAGGATAGAAATCCACAACTTCTTTTTGAACCTCTCCATTGTCATCAACGTATTTGAAACATTGATGGAGAGTCGAAGGAACAATGTTGTGTTCATGAAGGAATGGTCTCTCCAAAAGAGCATTGTAAGAGCAACCATGGTTGTCTATAATATAGAAGGTCACCTTCGTGCGAAGATTGCCGATTTGGAGTTTTAGGCGAATCTTGTCCAGAGGCTCACTCCTTCCCTGGTTGAACCCCAAGATGGTGGTGATTGTGCCGGAAAAACTATGCACTGGAATCTTCAGTGCATATAGCATTGTCTTCGGCATGATGCTGAGTGCTGACCTAGGTGTAGGAACGAAATCGTAAAGCAGAATACTCTAGAGGGGGGTGAATAGAGTTGGCAGCGGAATAATGTTAATTAAAAAATTTTAGCAGCAAGATCACAGAATAATAATCACAACTAAATAATGTAAAAGCATAGATAAGAAAGCAAATGCAAAGACAGATGTATACTGGTTTTCCTCTGTTGAGGACTAGTCCAGTCGGTAGAACTCTTACTACCAGTTGAATCCACTATTGGCAAAACCTCAAGTTTTCTTACGAAGTCCTTGCAACTTCTACAACACGAGATTTGATACGAAGAACTCGTCCAACTTCAATTGTGAAGAGGTATTCTTCTATCAAGCCTTTCAATCACTCTGAAACTTCTAGACCGCACCGCACTGGCAAATCGACTAGAGGATTGTAACTGGCTTGGGATCTGAAAATTAAAGCTCGAGAAAAACTCTTTGGAAGACTGAAAGCTTTAAGTAGAGAGAAGATTGAAAGTGAATGAGTGAGTTAAAATGATCGAAATCCTTATCTATTTATAGGAGTTCCAAAGACAAAATTCTGGCAGAATTCGGGCAGAATTCGGGCAGAACTCGATGAGAAAATCTCGGTCAAATCCGCAATTGCAGGAGAACCAAGTTCCAAGGAATTCAAAAACAAAACGGCCACTAACCGAACTCTGGCCGAACTCTGGCCGAACTCGGGCCGAGTTCTGTCAGGGTTTGGTTAGGATTTTTCAAAATAGATTTTTGGGGAATTTTGAAAACCTTTTTGGAGCTTTTGTAAATACGAATGTTTTTCAAAACTAAGGACATTTTAAAACATTTTGAAGTCATTTTGGAATAGCCTATTTTCCAGTACGACTCGGTGTACAAAGTATTTCTAGACTCAAATAAAATAAAAAATACATTGCTCAAAGAAATACAGACTCGAACAGGCAAACAACGCTTCGGTCTTGAACTTAGTAGATAGCCATTCTTGAGTATGTCCAAGAGTCCGAGATATCCTGACTAGCTCCATATATCGAGACAGAGTTTGATCAATTATTAAAATCAGTTTGACCATATGACCAATGGGCCAACAATCTCCCCTATTTTGATAATTGACAAACTATGAATGATATAGCATCTTTTGAGATAAGATACAACAAAAATTGTTCAAAATTGTTCAATTCCTGTATTATGCTCAAAACAAAATGTTATATTCTTTTCTCCCCCATTGTCACTTAGCAAAATAATTGCAAAAGAGAAATCTCCCCCGCAATCAATGCATAAGAAATAAACAGTGAAGAAACCAAAAAAATAGCAAAATAATGTCTCATACAGTGAAAATATACAAGATATAACAGAGAATTTTTTCACAGACAGTTTATAATATAGAAGCAGATAAAGATGCTATAAATAAATAAATAAACTGATGTGAAAGATAAACTACGCATCCCATAAAGATAAAATGATGTTCAAGAGACATCAAGAAATATCCAGTACAAGTCCTCAAAAGAAATGAACATAAAAACTAGAAAGAAAGAAACTTGGAATGTCGGAACATTTCCAAGTGTACAGTAGACAATAGCTAAGTCTCAAAATCAGCTAGTATATCATCATCACATCTCCTCCTCCTCCTCATCATTATCAGTATGACCGGCAAGTCTAGAAGGACCAGCTCCAGAGGTACCAGTGCCAGAAGGGTGAGGAGGGGCGCCAGCGTAAAACTCACCGACAAAGTCTCGAGTAGGGGTACGATCAGAACGATACCAATCATATGCGTTACCGGGCTGACAGTAGGCATGAACAACCTCATCCTCACAGCGGTAACCAGAAAAGGCTGGATCTCTAGGAATAGAACCGGCAGAATGTCCAGTCTGAACAAATCGAAGATCAGCAAGAGAATTTACTATCGCCTGATAACGAGTGACATCGCGGAACTCACGTCCACGGGCCATATCCGTCATCGAGATGTGCAAATCAGAAAGATGCTGGTGTATGCCTTCAAAGGTCATGGCATACTGCTGAGTAGGTGGAGGAGGTGGAGCAGTATGAGGAGCAGCAGCAGTCATACTACGACGAGATAGCTTAAGAAACTTGGGCTCAGGGTCTTGAGTACAAGTTGACAGATCAATATCAAAACGCTGGAAGATGCGTGGGAGAATCATCGCATAAGAGAGATTTCTATCTCTTGCACGACAACATCCCATCATCTGGATAATAGTCTTAGGGGCAGAAAAAGGAATCCCCTTAAGAATATGATATATAGCAGACAGCTCAAGTGATGTGACATCATCCTTTGAAGTAGAATTCAGAAGAAGAGTGGAGTAGATGATGCGATGCAATTCATAACTAAACAAGTTCAAGTTATTTGCCTTGAACTTTCCAGAGCGAACTCGATCAGGGGCACAGAGTTCAGCTTTGAACTAGCAAGTTTCGTGCCGTCGGGGAAATCAAATTCAGTGACATCATCAAGCGGTGCACCTTCGTTAGACAGACCAAGGATTTCTACTAAGAGGACATCATTGAACTAGATATCTAGTCCGCCAACACGAGTACTTACGTCAAACGTGTTTAGTATGATATTGCAATAGAAAAGTTTAATAGCATTAGTAGCTACCGGGAAACAAAGTTTAACAATGTGTTGTAACCCTAATGCCTCAAAATAAGGGCGGTGTTCTAGAAACACAGTCCATTTGATAGGAGCGCCTGTGCATATGGATCTCATAGAAAAGTCTCCATACCACAAAAGGGCTTGATCTAGGGTTTGAAAATAAGACCCATCGAATGCGCCATCGCTCGATTGAACTGGTGAAAAGAGGGAATCCGTGGGTGGATTTGAAGATGATCCTTCCTCACTAGGATTGGTCGTCTTCTTCCTCTTGAAGGGGTTGAATCCCTTAGGTGGCATTGTGAAAATAAAGTAAATATGCATTAATTTGAAAGGAGGAGAGATACAGAGTTATACCTCCCGAGATTCAAGTATGCTGTAGAGGACAACGATCTCCGCACGAATCCAAAATTTGGATGGATTTTACCGTGTAGATTGGGAGAAACGAAGTGGTGAAGAACTAGGGTTTGGAGAGCTTTCGTGCGGCTGCTATTGCTGTGAAAGTGATTTTAGAAGCAATGAAGAAGAAGAGGCTCTCGGGTTCTGGTTATATAACCAGATACCACTAACCGAACTCGGGCCGAATTCGGTCCGAACTCTGGCCGAATTCGCCTGGGGGTTCTGTTAGTTGGTTTGGGCCATTTTCTTTTTCATTGACTCATTTCAAAAATTTAATTCAAAGATTAGTAATTTCAACCTTCAATTAATATAATTAATATTATTTTATAGATTAAATATCATTACACAGCGACTGTCTCAGATTAGCTGTAGGAGTACTGTCCCAGCTGGCGGAGGTTCACCGGGGAACTCTTAAGTACCGCATCGCTTCAACCGTAGTTGTGGTGACAGACAGACTCTTTATTGGCTTGTCTCTAACACAGTTTTTGGATATTGAAATATAATCAAAAAAAAATTAATTAACATTATTAACGTCCAAAATTCCTAATTCTCGACGTAAATAATTGAAACGATCTTCTGCTAGAGGTTTTGTGAAGATGTCAGCTAATTGATTCTCAATGTCTATGTATACAAGGTCAATATCTCCATTCTGATGATGATCTCTAAGAAAATGATGTCGAATCTCGATATGCTTAGTACGAGAGTGACATACTGGATTCTTAGTCAAATTAATAGTGCTCGTGTTGTCACAGAAAATGAGAATGTGTGTGTAAAATAAATCATAGTCTTCTAAGGTTTGTTTCATCCATAAAATCTGAGTACAACAACGTCCTGCGACGATATACTCAGCCTCTGTTGTTGATAGGGCTACAGAATTTTGCTTTTTACTAAACCATGAGACTAAAGCCTTGCCTAAGAAATGACATGTACCGTTGGTACTTTTTCTATCAACTTTGTATCCAGCAAAATCTGCATCCGAGTAACCAATAAGGTCAAAGGACTTGGTTTTGGGATACCATAAGCCTACAGAAGAAGTGCCCTTAAGGTATCGAAAGATACTCTTAACTGCGCACAGATGTGATTCCTTTGGATTAGCTTGAAAACGTGCACACAGGCAAACACTATACATAATATCTGGACGACTAGCAGTTAAATAAAGTAAACTACCGATCATACCTCGATATTACGTGTGTCGACAGGCTTGCCTTGTTCATAAATATCAAGCTTTGTTGAAGTTGCCATCGGAGTGCCAATAGGTTTGACATTGTCCAGATCAAAATTCTTTAGCAAATCTTTTGTGTACTTGGCTTGATTTATGAATGTCCCATTATCAGTTTGTTTGATTTGCAGTCCGAGAAAGAATTTCAGCTCTTCCATCATGCTTATCTCAAACTCATTCTCCATACACTTAGAGAATTCTTGACAAAGAGATTCATCAGTAGATCCAAATATAATATCATCAACATAGACTTGTATTAAGAGAAGCTTGCCATTAAAAGACTTAATAAAAAGTGTAGTGTCAACCTTGCCCTTTGAAAAACCGTTGTCAAGTAGGACAGAGCTTAGACGATCATACCAAGCACGAGGGGCTTGTTTTAAACCGTACAAAGCTTTCTTCAACTTGAAAACATGATCAGGAAATTTAAAATTTATGAAACCTGGAGGTTGTGCTACAAAAACTTCTTCTTTTACAAAACCATTTAAAAATGCACTCTTGACATCCATTTGAAATAATTTGAAATTATGAAAACATGCAAATGCACATAACATGCGAATGGATTCTAATTTTGCAACTGGGGCATAAGTCTCATCGTAGTCGATACCTTCTTCTTGATTGTATCCTTGGGCTACGAGTCGAGCCTTATTACGAGTCACTAAACCATTCTCGTTCAATTTATTTCGGAATACCCAACGGGTGCCAATGACCGGATGATCAATAGGTCTGGAAACAAGTTCCCAAACTTAATTCCGTTCAAATTGGTTTAATTCCTCTTGCATAGCATCTATCCAAAATTTATCACTACATGCTTCATCAATAGTTTTGGGTTCTAGCTGTGAAATGAATGCAACACTAGAAACAATATCTCTACTGGATGTACGAGTACTTACACCTTTGGTAATATCACCAATTACCAAATCCTTTGGATGATCATCCGTAAATTTCAATCTTTTCGGCAGACTCTGAAGGTAGCTAGTTCCTGGATCTTCTCTAGGAGGATCAGCTAGTGCTGAGCTTGGTAGAGAATCAGCTGGTGTTGAGCTTGGTACAGTTACACTACTAAAATATCATCTAATAGCAACGTAATTTAGCGACGGTAAGAAATATTTATATCGCCAGCAAGCTCAACACCAGCTGATTCTCTACCAAGCTCAACACCAGCTGATTCAGCTGGTGTTGAGCTTAGAATATGTCGTTGAACGTCGCTATTCAGCGATGTCATTTCTTACGTTGCTGAATAGCGACGTTCAACGACATATTCTAAGTTTATGTCGCCATTTTTGCGACGGTTAGCGACGTCGACTGGTGACGTCGCTAATTATTTTACTTAGGGCACGCTGTGCTCTTTTTTTCCCCCACTCGAAATATTTTCCCCCTCTCCAAATTTTCTCCCCCTCCTCGAGCTCCTTCGGCGACTCCCCCCCACGATTTCCTTCGGCGACTCCCCCCCCGGCGACCCCTACCCCGTCGTGCTCCTCCTCCTCCTCGACCTCCTCCTCCTCGAGCTCCTCCTCCTCTTTGTCAGGTAAACCCTAACCTAACTCCTCCTCCTCCTCCTCCTCCTCCTCCTCTCCCACGGACACACACACACACACACACACACGGACACACAGACACGGACACACACACACACAGACACAGACACAGACACACACACATATACGCGGTTTGCCAATAAATATTGGCAAAAAGGGGATGAATATTGAGGCTGCTATCGACGCCAGGATATTTGAAGGAAATATTGACCGCAACCAAACATCAGTAGGATTTTAATTTGAATACTTAATCAAGAATACTCTAATAATTAAGCATAGATATGGTGAATTGAGCACGTGTTCTCACTTAGTAAATAATCTATTTGTACTAACTAATCCCACAAAGGGATTAGATATGGTCGATGTATATTTTTTTCCCCAAATTATGTTTAGACTTTGGTTGAATGATTTTGGAGGATATAACAGAAGTAAGATTCTCAAGGGAATATAGATATTAATTTCAAATACATTATTTGAAAATATATGGTTAGCTTTCATTCCAGAGATTAAGTTGGAGTGAGTTACGAGAAATTATTCAATGAGCCGGTCTCTTATCGTACATCTTTCATGCCATGATCAACTTAATGTCTAGAGATAACTGCAGCAGGAATGTCAATCTTCTTTTTCATGCAGTCAAGTGAATGTCATGAAATGTAGACGGTGCCTGCTCACTGAATAATTTCTATATACATGAGACCATCATCTGGGAACTTTAAAAACTTATGGTTAATTTAACCGGTATATAACAAATGATGATGTTATGTACATTGTCCGTCCCAAGAGAATGACCGTGTCGGTTCACAGCCATGTGGCTTGCAGTCATTAGTCTCATGGTCGGAAATGGACAATGACTGGCAGCCACGTAGGCGGGGCCGGTACAGTCACCTTCTAGGAGTGGACAAAATATTATTTTCGGTACAACAACCACTAATAACGTACAAGTCAACTTTATTAACAATCGATAAATAATCACATTTTGAATGGCCATGAGCTAGTAGTTTCCTTTAGATCCCAAACCACATGAATCTAGCAATAAACAAAGATGTGTACTTTGAACAAATCTAGAAATGAGAGGGCCTAAACTCAACCAGAATTTTAACAACCATGACCCTCCCCATCCTCATTATTACTTAAAAAATTCTATTTCTGCTGAAAAGTACAGGAAAAACCACACAACCATCCCCTCAGCAGTCAGCAGTGACATGTCCCAGACCCTTCCCTCCAACTCCTCACTAAACTAACATAATTCGTAGGACATTGACAAGAAGAAGAAGGAACCCAAACAAAAACACTTTCCCGTTTCGGAACCCTTTAATTTCCTAGTGGGCTCCACCAATATTATTGTTGCCCTAACCCTAACCCTAACCTAATTTATGGTGCACAAGGAAGACAGGTGTCTCTCCAATTCCTTCTTACACAATTCTTGGTATAATTCTTGGTATAATTAGTTTGATCCACAATTCTTGGTATAATTAGTTCATTAGGTTTGCCAATACTTTTGAGTGCTTATATCCGCGGTTTGCCATCTTCATTTTCAAGATTTGATTGTCTAGATTGATACTGATCCATCCTTTAATCTCTGAACAACTATGGAGGTTTGTAGTGTAAGGGTTTCTTGATTGTGATGAATGTAGAGAATGTGTTCTAGTTTCATTATTGATGATTGTTATTTAACAATGTTTTTTGTTGTTGTTGTCTTCATGTTTGTTAAATGACACCCAGATACTAGTTTTAGTTGTTTAAATGACACCCAGATACTAGTTTTAGTTTCAGTTTGCTTTGGTAACTCACTATTGCTCATTACTTGGTACTAGTTTTAGTTGATTGTGTTTTTTAAGACTAAACAAATGACACCCAGATATTACTTGTGTGTATAAGATAGCTTGAGTTGACTTTGGTCATTATTGGTACTTGAATTATAGGTTAGGCTTGTATAGCCTTGAATGGTGTGTGCTAGCTAGTATTGGGATACCTAGCGATAAGGTAAAGGGTACCTTGGTAGGTAATAACTAGAAATAGGATATTTGACTTAGATTTGACCTTGTTTGACCAAGGTTGACTATTTTGACTGAAAGTCAAAGTAGAGTCAACATCTGACCTAGATTGGACTAAGAGTTGACAAAGTCAACTATAGGTCAACCCTTAACCTACTTTGACCTTGTTTGACCTTGTTTGACTTTGTTTGACTTAGCTTGACCTTTTTTGACTTAGTACAACCTAGGTTGACCTAGATTGCATATCATTGTTATTAGTAACTTTTCGTTACTAATGTGTGTCCCATAATAAGACATAATATACGAATTTGTGCCTATTGGATAATGTGTGTCCATCTTTGCAGAATTATTTCCAAATGGATATGAATTACTACTTGCGGAATCGTTCATGGATGTACAATCGTCGTCCTGATGATATGTGTGGTGTGCGGGATGAATACATAGCGGAAGTAGAGCAGTTCCTGCAGTTTGCTAAGGCGTTCCTTCAGTACATGGACGGCACCAAAATTAAGTGTCCGTGTGTGAAATATCATAACGTAAAATATTATCCAAAAGTGGAAGTGACATATCATTTGTACTCGAGGTGTTTCATGCCTAATTACTATCAGTGGACCGCACACGGAGAACTTGTGTCTTTAGCATCAGAGTCGGAGCCTTAGGTTGAGCCGTATATGCATGCGGGACCTAATTTTGTTTCAGATAATCATGCATACAACGACGGGTGCGTGAACATGGTTTTCGACGCCGCGGGGCCTAGTTTCGTTCATGATGCACCTGAGGAGGCACCGAACGCCGATGCTGCACAGTTCATAGAGTTGCTGGAGAATGCAAGGACTCCATTGTATCCTGGTTGTGAGGATCATTCGCCGTTGGAGGTGGTTACAAGACTGTTGAGCATTAAGTCAAATTATAACATGTCGTAAGAATGCTACAACCGAGTGTTGGAGTTGATTATAGAGATCTTGCCAGTAGGTGCTAAGTTGCCTAAAGACTTCTACCGGTCTAAGAGGATGGTGAGATCGCTCTGGATGGGATACGAGAAAATCGATTCCTGTCGCAATGGGTGCATGCTGTACTACAAAGACGACAAGGACGCAGATGTGTGCAGATTTTATGGTGCTGATCGCTATAAGACAACTAGTACAGGAAGGTCTACCGGTGCAAGAAGACCGACCGATTCAATGTACTACTTGCCTTTAACGCCGCAGTTGCAAAGATTATTTATGGTGAAAGAGACGGCCGAAAATATGAGTTGGCACAAGCGAGAACAGATTGAAGGAGTATTGGATCACCCATCCGATGGAGAAGCGTGGAAGCACTTTGATCGAGTGTATCCTGATTTTGCTTCAGATCCGTGTAATGTCAGGTTGGGACAATCTTCTGACGGTTTTACTCCTTTTGGTCTTTCGGGATCCCAGTATTCGTGCTGGCCTGTGATTGTCACTCCGTATAACCTACCGCCTTGGATGTGCATGAAGACTCAGTACATGTTCCTAACCGTTATAATTCCTGGTCCGAACAATCCCAAAAGGAATATTGACGTGTACTTACAGCCTTTGATAGATGAGTTGAATCAGTTATGGGAAGTAGGCGCTAACACGTACGATGTTTCCAGGAAGCAGAATTTTTAGATGAAGGCAACCCTTATGTGGACCATCAACGACTTTTCGGCCTATGGAATGTTATCTGGATGGAGCACTCATGGCCGTCTCTCATGTCCATATTGCATGGACTGTAGTAAGGCTTTCCGCTTGAAATACGGAGGAAAATCGTGCTTCTTTGATTGTCATCGGCAATTTCTGCCAAAAGATCATCCGTTCCGAAGGAACAGGAATGCATTCCGTGCCGGCGTTGTAGAGAAGGGTGATCCACCGCCAAGGTGGTGCAGAGCCACGATATGGGAGGAGGTTAAAGATTTTCCAAGTGCTATCGAAGATCCTACAACTGGGTACAAGTGCGATAGATTTGGTAGAGATCATAACTGGACAAAGAGGAGCATATTCTGGGATCTGCCATACTGGAGTACCAATATAATCAGACATAATCTTGATGTCATGCATATTGAGAAGAATGTGTTTGATAACATAATTAATACTTGATGCCAGGCAGGAGGTGAGAGCGACCCTCCATGCGCTCCCCCGGGCGAGACGCGTATGGAGATTTGGACGGACGGGCCTATGAAGTAAGTTAATTAATTAATATATATTTTTTAAATGATTATATGTACATATATATTCATGAAATTTTTTTATTGTATAGATATCGGCCTTCTGCAGTACAGAGACAACTTGAGGTATTTCTGAGGCAGAACTATGGTGGGCCTTGGATTAACTACTCAGATGCTCCCGCAGATAGGAAGGCCTTTTGGTTCGCCAACTTCAAGGTAAAAAATTTGTTTATTTTTAAATTTTAATAATCATTTGTGTATATTATACAACTTTTGTATTTTACTTCTTGTAGAGGACCTATTTCTATCCACCACACCGGGCGGCGAGGATCGAGGGCCAATTTTCTGCCGTCGCAGCCAAGCTCATCCGTGATGCGATCGACGACCAGAAGCGTCTTGATCGCATCGGACAGCCGATCCATGGTTGGATCACGCCAGATCAGTGGGCTACGATGAAGGCTAGATTCAGCGAGCCCAAGTACCAGGAGCGGTCTGAGAAGGCCAAGGTGGCGCGGTCGAGCGCCGGTAAGTGGTGTGGTGGCTCCATTCCGATGACGGAGCATTTTCGTCGTCTGGTACGTTTCCTATAACGGACATTAATTTATATATAGTTCGATAAAATATTTAATACTAATAATAGATAATATATTTTAACAGGTAAAAAAGGGTGAGGACCCGAACATGGTGACCGTCTTCCTGGTCACCCATCGGAGGGCTGGGGAGTTCATTGACGAGAGGACGACGCAGGCGTATGTACGTTCTATTCTTTATATTAATTTACTATAACTTAGAAAACATGAAAATAGATATCAATATGAACTTTAGCAAACACTTACACGTTAGCAAACATGTTCTAGGCCGAGTTTGTTCGGCTACAGCAGGAGGCGGCTGCTGCTGCTAGTGCGCCAGCAGAGGGAGGGGCTGGTAGTTCCTCACAGCCGCCTACAGCTCCATCGCAGGACGAGCTCTGGATGACCGTCATTGGCGGTCTTCAGAAGGGTACATACTACGGTACGGGATCCTACGGCACGTATTTGGCTTCGGAGTCATCCCGGGCCCCCACAGTCAGTACGCAGTCTCCGGCTTCGCAGGCGTCATCACGAGCTGAGGATATTCGTCATCAGATCGAGGAGCTGCGTCGCGAGTTGCAGCAGCAGATTTCTGATGTGGTCGAGCGACGATCCGACCCTCCGATCGTCACCAAACGATTTGATGCGGTCGAACGCAGTATACAAGAGCTGATGAGTCTGCATCAGGCTACAGCTGCCAGCTTGTACACGCTCACCGAGTCTACGCAGCGCACAGAGCTTAGACAGGTCGAGCTGGAGGGATGGCAGAGGAGCATGTCTGCCTCACTCACTCAGGTTTCGGCTTCGCTTGAGGCGAGTACTCAGAGGGTGGTGAGTACCCTTGCTGTGTATGGTGAGCGACTACGAGAGCTGGAGCAGATACGTCCTCCCGGTCCATCGACGGCGCCGACTCCAGATACTGCACTGCCTCCGGTGCCGACTCCAGACATTGTACTGCCTCCTACTGTCCCTACGGTGCAGCTCACCCAGGAGCAGTATGACTACATTCTATCCCAGTTGCGTGGCAGGGGTCCGCAGTGATTTTATTGATTTTTTTATGACTTTTATGTATTGGCCCTATGGGCAAATTGTTTATTGGTACACTTTCGTTTATACACTTGGTGGGAGACTTTTTATCATCTTCCATTTTTATTTGACTAGATTGGGTGTTTGTGAGGATGTGTGTCTGTGATATTTACTTTGCACTGCCTCTTAATTTATTGTGATATTTACTTTGTGATATCTGCGACGGGGATGACAAATATAGCTACGCTAGGTTATAAGCGATGATTTGATATACAAAGGAGGTGCTGCCGAAATTTTAAAAAAATATAATATATATTTTTGTGATGATGTGTGTCTGTGTTTACTGTGAATGTGAAATGCAGTGTTCGAAACCATCGACAGTTTCGATTACTGTTGTATGTTTTATCTTGGATAAAAGAGCAACAGTTCAGGGTGTACTTCTGAGAGCTTCATTTTCACGTCCTTCACTTTCTCCGGACGTCGTAAAGGTTCCCGAGAAGGTGAAGGACGTGAAGAGGAAGCTCTGAGAAGTACACCCTGAACTGTTGCTCTTTCTATCCAAGATAAAATATAGAACAGTAAGCGAAACTGTCGATGGTTCGAACACTGCACTTCACACACACTGTAAACACAGACACACAGCATAACAAAAATACCAATTATATTTTTTTAAATTTTTTTATAATATCTGCGACGTATAGTGACGTTTTGCGACGTACTGCGACGGACAGTAGACGTTGCTATATGTCGCTAAATAGTGACGTAACGTCACTAGACGTCGTAAAACTGCTAATATGGGCTGAGGGCGTACGTCGCTAACTTTATCGCTAGGCGTCGCTAAATTGTCCACGTGGCTACCATGACATGTCATCATATATAAAGTTTACAGCGTCGCAAAGTGGTCGCTTTACGTCGCAATTTTGGCGACGTAACGTTACATCGCTATCTGTCGCCAAATTTGTGACGTATAGCGACACTGAACGTAGCATCGCAAATAGCGACGTTTTGCGACTAAAGTGTCATCTGTGACTTGCCTATAAGCGACGTCAAAGTTTTTTCGCTAAATACGTCACAAATTGATTTTAGCGACGTATTTTCCTTATTTAGCGACGTCTTCTGACGTCGCTAAAATGGGTTATTTTAGTAGTGTTAGATCTTCGTCATTGTCATCGATAGTCATTTGATCAAGTTCATCAAAGGTGACGTTGATTGATTCTTCGATGATCATAGTTCGTTTGGTGAAGACTCTGTATCCTTTGCTCTTGGCCGCATAACCTAAAAATATACCTTCATCGGCCTTTTCGTCAAACTTTCCCAAATTATCTTTTGTATTAAGAATAAAGCATTTACAACCAAATATTCTAAAATATGAAACTGATGGAATTCTATCAAACCATAACTCAAATGGAGTCTTCTTCGATTTGGGTCGAATTAGAACTCTATTGAGAACAAAACAAGCTGTATTGACAGCTTCAGCCCAGAAATATTTGGGTAGACTAAACTGGTTTAATATTACTCTAGCCATTTCGGATAGAGTTCTGTTCTTACGTTCCACAACTCCATTTTGTTGTGGAGTCCTAGGGTAGGAGAACTCGTGTACAAAATCGTGTGTGTCACAAAATTGCTCAAACTCTGCATTCTCGAATTCGCCTCCATGATCGCTTCTAATACGAGTGATCATGTAACCTTTTTCATTCTGTACTTTCTTACAAAAGGCGACAAATTCGGATAATGCATCATTCTTGCGTGTCAAAAAGTATACCCACGTGTATCTAGAGTAATCATCTACAATTACAAAAGCATATAACTTACCTCCGAGGCTAGCAACTCTGCTAGGACCAAATAAGTCCATATGTAGCAATTGTAGAGGTCTAGTAGTACATATTGCATTTACTGACTTGAATGTGGATCTGGTAGCTTTGTTCTTTTCACATTGGCTGCATACCTAATCCTTCTTGAATGTTATGTCCGGTAAACCGCGTACTAGCTTCTTCGTGGATAATCTTGAGATTGTGTCCATATTTGCGTGACCGAGTCTTATATGCCACAGATGACTCTCATCACTTTTAGTCATTAAGCATCTACCTGAAATGTTAGTTTCTTCCAACAAATAGAAAACGTATATGTTGTCTTCCCTGATACCTTCAAAGATAGTACTACCAGTTGAGCTATCAACTATAGTACATTTGTCTTTGCCAAAGTTAATGACATAACCATGATCAACTAAATGACTTATGCTGAGTAGATTATGTTTCAACTCGGTAACCAGACAGACATCCTTAATCACAGGATAGGAAGATTTACCAACATCATCGATACCAATGATATACCCTTTCAAGTTGTTACCGAAGGAGACATAGCCATCCTTCTTTTTCTTCGACAGTGTTGCAAATAATGTAGCGTCACCGGTCATATGCCGTGAACAACCGCTGTCGAGGATCCATTTGCTTTTAGCATGTGAAAGGTGTTCCACCTACAAAACAGTTTGCAGATGAAACTTTTGGTACCCATTTCTTGTAGGGTCCTGAAATGTTAGCTTTTGGTATCCATGCATAAATATTTAAGTCAACAAGCTTTTTGATTCTACATGCAGAAGATATATGACCAATGAGGCCACAATAATGACGTTTAGCATGTTGAGTGTTGAAAGCTAAGTGGTGTGCATGATTGGTAGGATTAGGTTTTCTAGTATAGAAGAAAGCATACCTATAATCCTGTTTGGGCTTAACCTTTTGGGGTAAAGGTTTGATATGGTTAGGTCTGACAGTGTTTGGTTTGGGAATGTTTCGATTATTCGGTAAGTGACATGTGTTAGGGTAGGAAGCAGCAGTCTCAGGCTATTTTCCTAACCTAATTTCCAATTTTTTGGAAGTGTCATACAACTTAGTATAGTCAGAAGTGAGTGCTTCCATTCTAACTTGTGCACATTGAAGACTTTTCTTCTCTTTAGAAAGTTCTTCATTCAGTTGGTCAATAACCTTGTCTTTTTTCAGATGACTTGGTAGTCTCGTGTAATAAGAGCTTGACAGATGAAAGCTCACCAGACTCACTAACATTATTTCTAACCTCAGCTAGTAGGTCGGTAAGTCTTCCTATTTTACCTTTGTACTCTTTAAGTGCCTTCTTAGAGGTCTGATATTTGCTGCGCAGTTTCCTGTAATCACTTATCAGTTCACTGATGGCATCTCCTAATTGCTCAAAGGTGAAGTCATTATATGTATCAACTACAGGTTCAGAGAGTACCTGATCGGATGCCATAAAGCATACATTTGTAGTGTCTTCTGATTGTTCATCTTCTGAGTCGCTGGCTTCACTTTCATGCCATATGATGATATTGGCATACTTTCGTGATGTTGATCTCTTCATGTTCCCTTTTTCATACCTGTTGCTCTTCTTTCTTGATGATGAGTTTATAGGACAATCCTTTTTAATGTGTCCCTTCTTCTTGCAGCCATAGCAGACAGCATCATCTTGATACCAGTTGTTGCTGCTATTGTTTTCTTTGGCTTTCTTCTCATATCTCATAAATCTTTTGAATTTCTTTGCTAGGAGTGCTTTATCTTCATCATCAGATTCACTGCTGTCTGAATCACCTTCAACAGCTTTTTTGTGCTGAGCCTTGAAAGCGATCGACTTCTCCTTTGGTACAGGCTCTTCAAAATCTTGTAGCTCCAATTCATGAGTGAGTAGCTTACCCATGAGTACTTCAAGGGACATAGTTGTGAGGTCGTTCCCTTCAATGATTGCAGTAGCCTTTGGAATCCAGTTCTTGGTAAGTGCTCGCAGGAGTTTGCAAATCTTTTCATGGTTACTGTAATCTTTGCCTAGGGAGGACAAAGGATTTACAATATCTAAGAATCTTTCGAACATCTGAGTAACTCTTTCGTTGGGCTTCATCTTGAACACCTCATACTCTGGAGTAAGTCTGCTGACCTTTGATTCTCTGACTGAGTCGTGCCTTCATGTGTGACTTCAAGAAGCTTCCACACTTCATTAGCAGTTGTGCAGATAGACACCCTGTTAAATTCAGTTCTGTCTAAAGCACAAAATAAAGCGTTAATTGCACGTGCGTCAAGACTGGCCTTTTTCTTTTTTTCTTTTGTATATCTGTTATGGGATTTTTCAATTAAAACTCCATCAATATTTATACGAGGTGGCTTTTGATAGTATCAATAACAATAGACCATAAATTAAAGTCAAGAGATTTCAAGAAGAAACTCATCCGTGTTTTCCAATAGGTATAATTCGTACCATCAAACAGTGGAGGTCTGTTTGTGGCCTGGCCTTCACTTGTGAATTTCACAGTTGCCATGTGTTGTACTGTGATCTATATAACAATTAGTTAAATGAATAAATAATTGCAATGTTACCTTGCTTTACCTGTAACACCCGCTCTGATACCAATTGTAGGAACGAAATCGTAAAGCAGAATACTCTAGAGGGGGGTGAATAGAGTTGGCAGCGGAATAATGCTAATTAAAAAATGTTAGCAGCAAGATCACATAATAATAATCACAACTAAATAATGTAAAGGCAGAGATAAGAAAGCAAACGCAAAGACAGCGATGTATACTGGTTTTCCTCTGTTGGGGACTAGTCCAGTCGGTAGAACTCTTGCTACCAGTTGAATCGACAATTGGCAAAACCGCAAGTTTTCTTACGAAGTCCTTGCAACTTCTACAACGCGAGCTTTGATACGAAGAACTCGTCCAACTTCAATTGTGAAGAGGTATTCTTCTATCAAGCCTTCTGATTACAATCACTCTGAAACTTCTAGACCACACCGCACTGGCAAATCGACTAGAGGATTGTAACTGGCTTGGGATCTGAAAATTAAAGCTCGAGAAAAACTCTTTGGAAGACTGAAAGCTTTAAGTAGGGAGAAGATTGAAAGTGAATGAGTGAGTTAAAATGATCGAAATTCTTCTCTATTTATAGGAGTTCCAAAGACAGAATTCTGGCAGAATTCGGGCAGAACTCGATGAGAAAATCTCGGTCAAATCCGCAACTGCAGGAGGACCAAGTTCCAAGGAATTCAAAAACAAAACGGCCACTAACCGAACTCTGGCCGAACTCTGGCCGAACTCTGGCCGAGTTCTGTCAGGGTTTGGTTAGGATTTTTTAAAATAGATTTTTGGAGAATTTTGAAAACCTTTTTGGAGCTTTTGTAAATACAAATGTTTTTCAAAACTAAGGACATTTTAAAAAAATTTTGAAATTATTTTGGAATAGCCTATTTACCAGTACGACTCGGTGTACAAAGTATTTCTAGACTCAAATAAAATAAAAAATACATTGCTCAAAGAAATACAGACTCGAACAGGCAAACAACGCTTCGGTCTTAAACTGAGTAGATAGCCATTCTTGAGTATGTCTAAGAGTCCGAGATATCCTGACTAGCTCCATATATCGAGACAGAGTTTGATCAGTTATTAAAATCAGTTTGACCATATGACCAATGGGCCAACACCGGGATCTATCAAAATACGATCGACCTTCATTGGGTCGATGTATCCTGTATAGTATAGAGGACGGTCATGCCTTTTATCTTCCATCAGTATATCATCCTGTGTGAAGGTAATGTTTGGAATTAATTCCAACACACTGTGACAGTGGAGGCAAGATACAGGCTCTGATTCTGGCTTCTTTAGAAAAGTTAAGCAGGTTTCTGCCTGTATTAAAGCTTCACTCAGAGTTTTTCGAGTCTCTTTGGAGAGGCGCAAGAGCTCGAAGATTGACAGCCTGGCCGGTGTATTGGCTAGTTGGGCTAAAATATCAAAGTTGTATGGCTTCTCAAGTCCAGAAGGAGATGACTTCTTCAAAGGCTTGTCGAAGCGGACTTGTTGTTTGCCTTTGTCGGCTACCGTCGGCTTGGGAAGAGTAGGTTCTACAACCGGTGAGGATGCAGAAGGGATGTCCTCAGTGGAAACAGGTTGCACTGGAGCAGACTCAGAAGAAGAAGCAGGGTTTTCTTGAGTTTCAGGAAATTCCCGTAGATAGGCTTTCCCTGACCTGGTGCCCAGCAGGATTTCCTCTTCAACTATGGTGTCAAAGGATACCATATTGCAGATCTTTGTTCTGCCCTTGGAGCGATCTTTTTGCTTAGAAGGAGCCTCGAAGTCAGCAACAAGATCAGGATGAATCCACATAATCTCACCATTATCGAGAGATAAGGGGACGAAACCTTCACTTCGTGGAGGAGAGAGATTCTCGATCTCGAGAGTGGCCTTGGGGATAGGGATGACACCATGCTGTACCATCTGTGGAGGGAAGTTACCGAACTGTACTGAGACCATGTTCGTGGTAACAGTCTTCTCATCTTGTTGAAGAGTGACAACACCAGCATTGACTAACTCTTGAATTTTGCCTTTGAGCACGTAATATGCTCGAGTGGGATGACCAATGAACCTGTGATAAACACAATATTTGGGATGATCAGTCTTACCGACCTCGTCAGGCTTATTCGGGTCTGGGAGTTCGAGATTATTGCTTTTGATCAAGCAATCGAAGATGCTCACGGTGTTGTTCTCGTCAAAGGAGTACTCTACTTTCGGACGAAGTTCCATTGGTGGAGGGACAGAAGGAGTAGAAGTAGACGTAGGTGGAGCTATGTTGACAGCCAGAGATTCTTTGTTCTTCAAATTGATGTTCAAAGTTTCTTTACCCTTCTGGTTGTTCTGGCGATTACTGCTACTAGATGTCGGGTGTTCATCCCGGTCGGGGTTAGACATGTGTACCCCCAACTGCTTGAACTTGTCAGCACTAACTTCAGCTGCTTTAGCATTGACAATGAATGATGGCCAGTCTTGAAATTGAGTTGACCCCGTCCACATGCTGATAATAGGCAAAAGATTTGCCTTACAGGTATCTATAGTGACAGCGGCCGAAGTTTCATGAGGCATCTTTAAAGCTTCTCGGCAGAATCTTTCAATGGAAGTCTCAGCAGTTTCATTATGTCTTTGTTTGATCTTGTTGAGGGCCGACATGGTCATGTCGTTGATTCCCTCATAGAATCATTCCAAGAAGATTTGTTTAAGACCCAAGAAAGAAGTGATGCAGCCATCAGGCAAGCTTTTGTACCAATCGTATGCTACACCGGCTAAACAGCCGACGAATACCCTGGTAAGAAGGGCGTCGTTTGGCTGAAGTTGAATGGTCATTACCTCAAAGTGGTTAATGAACTGACTTGGAGAAGTGCTGCCGTCAAATAGAAAAATTATAGAAATCTTGTACTTCGGAGGAAATGGGACTTCCTTCCATTCAACCGGATAGGGTTGTTTGATCCCCAATCTCTGTAAATTGTCTTTCTCTTTGAAGGCCTCGAACCGAGTGTGCAAGAGTTTGATAGCTTCATTAGCATCCTCCGATAATGAAGAAGGAGCAGGCTGAATTCTAGTGTTAGGGGGAGGAACAGCGTGGTAAGTACTACCTCCAGCTCCTGACTGACTGGGTGTGGATTGAATTTGTACAGGGGTATTTGAGGAGATACTACCCCCAGACCTGTATTGACAGGCACCGATGATGCTATAATCTCAGGATTTGCAGCAGGTACGGTCGGTGGTATTGTATGTTGGGCTACGATGATAGAATGCATACTTGCGACCATTTCTGCCATGGTCTTCAGCTTGTCCTCCAGTGCAGCTATTCGTTGTTCTTGATTTACTGAACTAGAAGCATCTGGGTCTTCAGTGACAATATAAGCTGTCACTTCTCTAGGTACAGTAGAAGATACTGTCTATTCAGAACTTTTGCTATATGCATCATAGTCAGAGAAGGAATCATCTCCTGAAAGAGAAATAGGAAGATGAGCAGAAGGTTCTTGGAGAAGATTCCTTTGACCGATTGTATCTCGGCTTCGGGATCGGGTGTGTTGAAATACTCCTTCAGAAGATTCTTGGAGTAAATATAAGTACCGCTGGCTGGGTTTACGGGGCTTACCGTGTTTGGAGCACTTTCTACCTCCAGTGTCTTGAGAAGCCATGTTGACGAAAGCATACAACACTTCGTCTTCATCTTCTGACATTGGTTCAGAAGTTGCAAATTTCAGATGATTGAAGACAGATCATTTTGTTGTCTGGCAACAACACTTGATGACAACCTTGTGATTACAATGGTGTTCAAGTGGCTGAACTGGAGGTGTTGAGATGTTGTCCCGTTTTTGCTTGAGAAGCTCTCGGAGGTCAGGAATAATGACGGGACGAGAAGAAGTCTGAGGGATATGTTCTTTGACCACATTCGAAACATGGTTCCGGTTCTTTAGATGTTTTGTCCCGTGAGTATATAGAGAAGTACTCACTTCGTTAGCATAGGTATCAGGATTTTTCATCCTGGAAATTCGCCTCTGATGCATGATCATCTTCGGCATTGGCTGCTTGCGTTTCATAGAAGCTGGTCTATTGAGATAAGTCCGTAGATCAGCAAATTTATCCCCAGGGGTTTCTGTCTGAGACACTAGTAATTTTCCCTGTTTTGAGCAGGATATTCGGAGAGTTAGGAGATCTTGGAGTTCCGCTACCGGAGTAGGTAGAATACCTCTTTGTTCAGTACATTTCCCTTTGGCAGGGAGAGAAGAACTCTTGTTTGAGAGAGTTCTTGTACTGATTGGTGCCGAGGCACGTTCAGATTGATCTTCCGAGGTAAAAACCCGGGAAGACTGAGAAAAGACCAAAGAAACTTTTTCTTTGTTTTGTGAAGAAGGGTTGGCTAAGAAGCATTTTCCTCTATTGTCTTCCAAGTCGTGGAACGAGGAAGTTAGAGAAAAGACCAACGGATATTTTCCTTTGTTCTGAGGAGGAGGAGGAACAGTCAACAGACTACCCCCAGTAGATTGCGCTAGAGCAACAGGGTGCTTGGGAAGAGGAGCAGAATTTTTCCCCTTGCTGTGAAAAGAAGGGAGATTAGCCAAAGGGCTATCCCTATTAGATTGCGCTGGAACAGCTTGCACAGAGGTTGAAGTGGCAATATGCGCATTGGCTGATTGCGCTTGGGAAGCTTTGACAGATGGCCTTTTGGCCACAGAAACTGTAGTTTGCGCAGCAGGAGTCCTGGCTTCAGTGGATTGCGCAGAAGGGAAGAAGGTCACCAACTGCGCCAAAGGAAGAGGGGTCTTGGACTTTGCCATAACAGCATAGGAAGTGGCTTGCGCGGCAGCAAGAGGAGCAGTGTACTGCGCATGAGCTCTGGCTTGCGCTTTGGTAGCGCGGGTGGTGTTTTGTGAAAGGACAGAAGAGGCTACTGGTTCCTTGGCAGCAGAGACAGCAGACTGCGCAGAGGACTTTGGAGTCCACACTGAATGGACCTTGCTCTTGTCAGAGGCCACAGTACGTCGAGTAGCCCCAGAGTTGATCATCGCTTCATAGGTAGTCTGGTTAACCTTCACAACCAGCATTTTCTGCGTCTTTCCGATAGATGCAACGTCACATTGAGTTGTCACTTCCTCGTCGGAGGAGAAAGTCGTCCCCAGCAGAGTCGCCATTTTGTTTGCAAAAATAAAAGTTCTTTTATTTAACAAACTTTGTAAGAAGATTACAATTGAATTCTGGGAAAGTATAACTATAGGAATCCGATCTGAAGGCGATCGCTTTATCCCTTAGGACGATGTGAACTTTGAAGACGATAGCCTCTGAAGAATGTAGCAGCACTTGGACAAGAACTCCTGATCTCTGATAATAATAATGATCTGATCTCCTTAACGAAGGACTTGAAACTCTATTTACAGAGTTCTAGAAATAACTAATTTGTAGTTATTCTGAATTGTGCAGGCTGGATTGTGCAGGCATTGGACTGCGCAGACTACCAGTTGCGTTGACTTTTGGTGGTTACTCAATCATGGGCTAACTGTATTTAGATGCGTGGCATTGTCTGATTGAAATACGCTTGGTCGTGTACAGGAAGCTAAACGTGTTGAGCAATTGATGGCATGTAAGCAAGGTACAAAATGTCTGTTATCTTGATGGATCGCGCCACTTGAACAGCGCTAGCTTCAGACTGCGCTGGGATCGAACTGTACTGAAGAGGATCTGGCAGACTGCGCTTCGGTTGGGCTGGCAGATTGCGCTGGGAGTTGAAAGCTGGACCGTACTAGAATTTGGACAGCTGTCCTAGAATGCGGCGCGGCTCGAGAAACGAACAGACTCCTCGCTTTTCGGGTTGTCAGTTGTCAGAAGATCTGATTTTGTGTCAGGTAATGATGACGTTGCCACGTCAACATAGCCCGCTTGGATATTGGCGCAGTTCAACCTCGTGCAGTTGATTTGTTGCGCAGTCTGTTTCCTGCGCAGTTCATTGAAAGGTGCGCAATTTGGTTTTAATTGCTTTTTCGATGGGTACAACTTGATTTTTAGGACCTACAAGTGCACAAGTGCACTTGCACTGGACCTAATGCAACTTGAAGGCTTATAACAGCAGCTAGTAGGGCATTAGGTGCAAGACCTAATGCAACAAGTGAGAATTATGGGGAGAGTTTTCCTGCCTGTGTACTAGGCAGTTTACAAGTGCACTTGCACCTATGCAAGTGTGCAATACTGCAGATACAGAAGGGGTTCGTGTGAGTAGGGGCTGTCTAAATTGGGACCTTGGCGACAACAACACATACAAGCTAATAGCTTGGGTTGGGCAGCAGCTAAGGGAAGTCAGGAGCCTGTACAGGTATTGCATTAGATATCAGTGAGGGGGATCAAGTGGTTAACAGCAGCAGTATGAAGAAGGGGTTTGTCAGGTAGGTAACTACCTATAACAGTATTGGCCAAGGGCCTGAGCTGGACCAGTGCACATATGTGCACTTGTACATAAAGTAATCAACAACAGGTAGCAGCAGTATCAAGGGGGTCAAGGGGGTTAGTAAATGAAGTGAGAAGAGGGGGAGGGTGTAACACTCACTTTTCTAAAATGAGGATAATTTTGAACCTTTGTAAAAATTTGTCATTTAATAATATGATTTATAATTTTTAGTGAATTTTTAATTAATTTGAAACTATTTAAATCATTGCTTTGTGATTTTCATGTTCTGCTAGTGTAAACCTAGAGACTACTTGACCTAGAGACTAACCATGACCATGGAGACCTAACCATGTGATTAGGATAATTTATTTCTACTTTTGGCATAAAGTTATTTTGGTCATTGTGGTTTCTTTTGAATTATTTTATTATTAATTGTATTGGTGTTTGTGATTTTGACTTTTGCTAGTTTAGACCTTAGAGACTAGCCTAGTGCTTGACCATGACTATGGTGACTTAGTTAGCATGGTAGAATGGTGTTGGACCCTAATCTAACTCAAGTTGACTTGAGTGTGACTTGGGTGCATGAGGAGAATAGGTGCTATGTGTAGTTGGGCCTATTAGCTAGAATGTTGAATCAACTAACTAGTATATTGGCCCATAGCCCATTTCCCTCAATGAAACCCTAACCCTAACTTGTTTGGCTGGCCATAGCAGCCCATCTAGAGCCCCCAACCCCTATATAATGTCTCTTATTTGACACTTGCGCATCTTTTAGATATCCCCCTTTTCAAAACCCTAATAGTTCTCCCCCAAATTGTCAAATCTCACCATTCCTCCACCAAATTGAGCCCACTTTCTTGCGTATGGATTCATTTCTGTAGAAGAGGTTGAGGAAAGCTTGCTTGCAAAGATTGGAGCACATTTGACCATTGCTCTTGGAAAGAAACATCTCATTTTGGGACTTTTTGATTGAGATCTACTCTCACTAGGTAAAGCACATCAATCCCTTTCAAATCTCTGATTTCTTTTTATAGTTGCATCCATCTAGGTATCCTTTAGCTGTAGAGTGAGTTTGGTAGGAATTGCTATTGATTTGATGTACGTATCGGACACGTATCAGTGTCCTATGCCTTGTGTTTGATGAAATGCCTCAATGAACATTTTTCTCTTTTTTTCTGCAAGTGGTCACAAGATTTTGTAGCCCTAGGTGTGCTGATCACAGATCCATGTCACTGAGCACGTTTTTGTGTCGTGTCTGTGTCCAAAATGGATACGAACACACCACACACGTGCCGCGTGCAGTGTCCTGCTGCTCGAGGCTTGCAGCAGACACGACAAGAATCGAGGAAGGATGAAACTTGGTGGCACACATAGGGGCAGTGTATGTGAACGTGTTCCCCAAGTCTCACACGACCTCGTGTCATGTCAGACACGCTTTTGGGTATGCACTGAATTTACACTGTCACGCACACGCGCGAGCAGTGGCTCTGATACGCTGCTCGTGTCCATCCTATACACGATATGCACACGTGTCAGGGTATTCAGTCCCTAGCCCTAGACCCCCCTCTATACGTGGTACTACAAGAATAAGGGCTTTTCTTGACGGTGATTCTCCGTCAAGAAATGGGTATCTTGACGGTTACGGATCTGTCAAGTAGGCCGTAGTCAAGAAAAAGGCCCCCTTTCTTGACGGTCGCTGGAAGGGCTTTTCTTGACGGTTTTTTGCCGTCATATGAAGTACTTTTCTTGACTGTTTTTAGCCGTTAAGATAGTAGTTTTTAGAAACCGTCAATGTAGGAAAATACTTTTCTTGACTCCGGCCTAGATGACGGTTATTAGCCGTCAAGAAAAGCATTTATTCACAGGCTATTATGCAGCATGATTTGAATTAAATTTGACGTTTGACAACCGTCAAGAGAAGCTATCAAAGTACCTTCAAGAGAAGCTTGCCAAAATTCAATCAAGAATTATATATAATATTAGTCAAACACACATAATATCAATCCAGAAGCTACACACATCAAATTACTATAAAACTCAAATTTCATATTAACAAACTGTATTGTTCATACAACAAAAACTTTCAATACATATCCCACCACATGTATTCTTCACTTGTCCAACCACAACATAATCCAATTAACCACAAAGTACACATATCCCACATTTGTTGTTTCCATACCACTTAAACATCTAAACCACAAACATCCATCACTTGTCACCACAAAACATAATCCAACTATACAAAATGAAACCAAAAAAGTAGCAAACCAGATCGGAGCACATCCCTCTCATATCCACTCATCAACTCCAACTGCCAGAGTCCTACAGCCAGCTAGCTAACTGTCTGTAACAAAAACCTGTAACAAAAACCCAATGTATCAGACAATATACATAGAGGTAATGAGAAGAGAAAGACATGGAAAAAGTATGGAATTACTTATCTTTAGTTCATTAGTTTCTTGTATAGCTTTCCTTTAGATGTCTGTAAACCTTCTTTCTAGCAATTCAATAAATCCTATTTATATTTTTCCCCTTTAGATAGCAGTCCAAGAACACAATATATCCAGAGTTTTGATTACATTCACCATCAGAATCATGGGCACCCAAGCTTCACTCAAGGACATGTGTTAACCCAGCAACCTAACCATCAACCAAGAGTAACACAAGAGCCACTATCAGTTGGGATGAATTTTTCTCCATTAAATTCATCATTTGGGAATGTAACCACTGGACATGCTTCATTTGGGATTCCATCAGCACAATAACCATTGAATGCTTCATTTGAGAACCTATCAGCTCAACAGCATACATGTTATACTTATGAAGGAATTCCTGCATACACTAACCCAATAACTGCATATGTGGGTCATTTGAATTCCCTAAAACTTGCACAGATGGGATCAATTCCTGCACAGTTTGAACCCAACCCTTACTTATATGTTCAGACACCACAAGAGTCTCCACAGCAGGTATCTCAAGGATTTCACCCAATTAGAGTATCAGAAAACCCACATACAGGGTATGCACAGATGGGTGTCAGTGGTCCAGCCATGCATACCTATGTGCAAACACCACAAGAATCTCAAACACTAGCTAAGTTATCAACATTATATGGAGTTATGAAACAACCTGCATCTACAATTGTACTGATATTAGTCACTTGAATAAGTTGAGAAATGCAACTTAGATGGAAAAAAGGGGAACACCTGATATTTTAACTATAGTGCTCTTAAATTTCAAGTATCACATAAGACGCATATATTTTACTTCAATTTAATAGGCCTTTACTAGTTTGTTTACTATATCCTATTAGCATTATTTTGTAGCATTTGAGACTTCGAGTTTTCAGTTTGAAAGTAGGAAAGAGGACAAATTTTTAGATGATTGAAATATCAACAAATGCTTTTGTGATCTTATTTTTGACCTCCTCAAACATCTGCCAAATTGAATAAACATCAAATGACAACTGAACCATCATATTTGTTCTGTATATATTGGATTAGCCATATTGCTATCCAATTGTTATCATCTTAACATGAGAGGCCACTTCCAATTGGCACTCTCGAATCAAAATACTTTGCACTGAGAGTTATTTAGAATCGATCGACAAAGTAATGCACAACAAAGAAAATTTTGGGATCAATGATTAGTATATGTTGGCCGACAGTAATTACTTTCCAGTAAATTCAAATTCAAAGTAAGCAATCTTTCTTTGTATGATCGGAATGAACTATTATGATATCACTTCTATCATGATACCAACCTGATACAGCCCCTCCATTGGTGCATGAACAGCTCCTTTAATAATGCAACTAATAGCCATAAGGCATCTTCCTCACTAATATAAAGAAGTAGCAGATGTACTAAAATTCCCATTCCCTCTAATTAATACTCAAAGAAATGCACCATTATTTGTAGTAGTTGTTGTTTTTCTAACTCGTAAAATGCTTAAATATATATCATTGTTTTCATTCAAATCTAAAATAACCAGTTTTGATTCAAACCTGAACATAGACAACTTCCCGGTCGTACACAGAGTATGCTTTCAAAACATTGTACAGGGAGGGACCTCTAACCTGGCTCGTGCCTCTGTTGGAATAAAACATGTGAAGGAAAAGTTCTGGATATATCTCGTATTATGTCAAACTCTGATACTGATGTCTCATATATTACAAGTTGCTGCAAGGAAACATGTTAATACGCTATGAGCATCTTGAGGGAAAATTAGAAAATAATGAAACCAGAAACTTGCAACTGATATAAGGAACACAGAAGAAGAAATGTATATTTGAACAAATGCATGAGAGGCAACTATATAGCAAAAACAAAAAACATTAGCACAAAGCATCATTTTCCTATATATTCGAATAGAGACTTACATCATGTAAAACCACTTCTGAAATTGCAATGGAGGTTTCAATAAATGAGTCTAAATGACCGCTGTAATTCATAGAGACATAGAAAGAAACATTCTTTAAGACATAGAAAGCAACATTCTCTAAACTCCTCCCTCGGGACATTTTGTGTTGACATAGGGACAGGGTACCCAACATTAGAGCTAAGCAAACAGAGAAAATATGGAGACAAATAACATACTTTGGAGAAGATATTGCTGCCAAATAAAAGATAATGGACAAAAAGAACAAGTTTATTCTAATATTACTAAGTAGATATGATTTTCTACCGAGTAATGCACCGGTATAAAACATCATACGATAGAAGACGATATCACAAACTAAATTAATCATCGATAAGGTTGCTTGGTACATAATTCAAAATTTCCACAAGCAAGAGAATTATGGACATTCGAAGTATATAGGAGCAAGAGAAGACATCACCAGGAAGTAGTAATATCATGTTAGCAACAAATTACCTTACATTCAGGTCCCCACACCAAATCAAGGGCCTCTCCATTTATTGAACAAAATCAAGAATTCTTTTATCATATTTTCTTCTTCTTTTAAAAGAATTTTCCTCCTCTTTCCAGCCAATATTTGGTGCTAAGTATTTAATATGAAATATGACTCAAATTCGACCAACATCATACAACCATATGGTTCATGTTTTGTAAGCACATAGGATGTATGCAAGTAAATATGACCAACAAAAAAGAATAATCTCCATAACAACCGACCGATTCACAAAATATTAACCATGGAGAAAACAAAATATTCCACAAATACCAATAATCACACTATTCAATAAATCTATACATGAAGTTTGAAATGTAGAATATCCACTTAACTGAGACTAGGTTTAGAAAGACTAATAAAGAATCACGATATCAATGAGGTTACACCAAAAGAAGCTAATGTCGCTTGGATTACCAAATTATCAGTATACAGATTAGAGCGCTTGCTTGCTTGATCACTCAGGCCTCATTTCATAAAACAATTTTAGATAGTTACATAAGATCATGACAAAAGGCATGAACAAAGTTTTACCTGTTGCAACTCAAGAAGTTTCCTCTCTAATCCCTCATAGTGTCATGTCGCTCCTGGATTTCTGCAAGGGTGTCTATTACCTGCCAAATCCAATATTCTACTCATAATTTCCAATTACTTTAGGACAAATAAACTAGCAGAAAGTTGATTCATAAGCAAAAGTTAAATTTCTCGCTAAACCATAAAATTTATAATTAAAGCAAAGTATAAACCTGGCCTCGTCCTTGAATTGTTAATTGGTCAATTATCTATAGAACAGATAAAACGAAAATGTGGGCATCCCAAAATCACAACTTTCTACAGCAGCACAATGTGGGCATCCCAAAATCACAACTCTCTAGAGAAGCGTAATGTGGGCATCCAAAAATCACAACTTTCTACAGCAGCACAGTGTGGGCATTCTCATATCGTACCTCGGACGAGACCATAACATGACCTCTCTCGAAGAACGAAAACTTTCCTACAAATGCATTGCATCAAACAACATCCATGCAAAAGAACAAAAAATTTAACCTACACAATCTGGACCAAAACAATCATTTTCATCCAAGAGAACACTCACCATATATAAAGCGTAGCACCGGAGGAACACCGACTTCTTCTTGTTCTGTCCCCGGAGCGCGTGGGCGGCCTGCCGGTACTCCCTGAAGAGGGAACAATATGGAGGTCAACAGAGTAAATATTACTCACAAAATATACTCCTAAATATTCTTGCAAAATCCTCTCAAACCCTAAGTTCAAATACTCCTAAATATTCTCGTAAAACAAAACAAAATCCTCTCAATAATACTCACAAAAAACCCTAAGTTCACTCAAGAAAATCAAAACCTAAGTTCATTCAGGAAGATACCCAAAAATAAAAAGAATGGAATGAAAAACAAAACCTGGGTCGACCTCTTCATCATCGTGGTCGACGTCGTCCTCGAGCCACAGGGGATGATGAGGGTCTGTCGGAAGAGTCGTGCAACAATTGGGGCTTGCGATGCCTGGGATTCTTCGGAAGAGACGCCGCCAAAATGTTTCCGAAGTGTCGGAGGAGGAGAAGGAGGACACGACGGTGGAAGAAGGTTGGATCTCGCGAAGCCCTAACCCTAGATTGGGAAAGGGCGAAGAAAATTTTTGGAGTATGAAGGAGTTCGGGTTAGGATTTTTCTCTTAGGGAGGAGAAAGAGGAGAGGAGTGGGGGGCTCTGTGGGAGACTCTTTAGAGGAGAGGAGTGGGGGATCTCTCTCTTAGATTAGGGATAGAGGTGGAAAGAAGGGGACGATCGGGAAAAAATTTGCTGGGTTTATTGATTAAAAAGAACCACAACCGTCAACAAATATAAAAGGTTTGAAAAAATTACAAAAATGGCAGCTAAAAAAATTCTGCCAAGTTTTTTGTACATATATTCGTTGACGGTTATCACCAGACCGTCAACAAATAAATTGATGTTTCTTGATGGATCATCTAAAACCGTCAACTATTATGCTATAAAATTACTAAATTAACGAAAAAAATGTCATCTCTTGACGTAAGCCTAAATACGTCAAGAAAATCCCTATTGTTGACGCTTTTTGACGACCGTCAACTTATAAACCGTCAAGAATGGCCATTTTTCTTGTAGTGATAGACACAAGCACGAGGTGACACGTGTACTGTGTCGTGTCAAATACGACTCGATATTGCTGCACGAGCCTGTCTATGTACCCAGTTCCTGATACACCGTAAATTGTATGTTCTTGTACACTCATGTCCAGTTTTGTGGACACATGGACATCCCCTTGACACGTATACATGTATGTCAACCTCTGCAATGTTTGTTTGGGTTTATTTTGATGATTTGATTTGAATATAGGGTTCAAACTCTGAGTTTACTGATACTCTTTAATTGTTCTGATACTTAATAAAACTAAGTTTGGGTTTTGATGTAATGCATTGCATGTTTACATGTTTACACCTACATTAAATTGACATGGTGATTTAAGTTTGGATTGAGTTCTCGAAATAAGTTTGATGAGTAACAGTTTCCCAGGTTTCAAGTTTCTTTTTGAGTTTGGATTTAAACTCTCATTTATTTCCGAAATGTCAATATATATTATGATAGTAATTCTCGGTTCTCATAGGTTGTGGTTGTTTGGGTTCTAGAAAGGAGTATGGCTTGTTGGCATTTCCAGTTATTTGTATTTAATTTTTCAAATGCTATATTTTACAGGATACTGTGATATCCCAGGTTTGTGAAATTTTGAATTATATTTCGATTTAATCCCTGAGATTTAATGAACTACTGAGGTTGAATGATTCTCAGGTATTTTGATGAGGTTGGGTTTTCAAGAACATTGGGTTGATATTGGTTCCAAATTGGAATGTTTCAACATGAGTATAATCCCCAGGTTTTAACGAGTTTTGGAGTTTAGGATTTCATTCTTTTTTCTGAGTTTGTTTCCCTTTTTTTGTGAACTGTCAAGTTTCTTCTCAGGATTTGGTTGGTTAAATCCCAGGTTTTTAGTTGCATCTTAAACTTCAGTTGCCTATAGATTCTCGGGTTTTAGTTTATGTTCTCAGTTGGTTTGATATTATGTTTTCAGTTTGGTTTGATTTATATGTTCTCAGATTGGGTTGAGGTAATCTCAGGATTTGTATTCATTTAAATCTCAAGT